>CM048593.1:27207500-27390000 GCA_026413675.1 Populus pruinosa
AAAGAAGGATAAGCTAATCTATCTACTAGAGATAGAGACGAAACGAAACTCAGCTGTCCTTTTCTTCTTTATTTTTGGATAAAGGAAATGAAAGCCAGCTCGTTATTTACTATATATATTAAGCAGTTATTCAATTAAAATAGGAATCCAATTGGCGGAACTGTGTAAAATTGATTTGATCAATTCCTAGTTGATTGAGATTTTTCAAGCTGCAATGCAATTTTCAGGGTTAATTAGTTGCGTGGGTATTAATGATGGCAACTCATCTCAACAAGTTATAGGGAATGCTCAAATTTTTGGAGAAGAGAATGTTACTGTAATAAGGTGATAACGAGGAAAACGTGAGGGGATTGGTGTGAAATTTTAGTTTTTGTGTTCTTTTGTGGAGTCCCACTATAGAGGCATGTGCTTGGGTGAAATTATCAAATATTTAAGGCTCACGAGAAGTTAGGTCAAAATAAGAGTTGACAGCATGGCTTATGGTTCTTTTGTTGATGGAGCTTAAAGAAGGTACCGAGGATGATTTTTATGGATAAGAACTAATTGTGAAGTATTTTTTTTTCCTTCGGTGATAAATTAATTATTTGGCGAGGGAGACACTGCAGAGCTGAAGGAATTGATTTAAGGTCTAATTGAATTCTGTTAGTTGGATATCGAGCATAATCTATAAAGATGGATGTGCCTGCATAATGGCTAGTTAAAATGATGTAGTGATGTCCTTGTTTGCCAAGACTAAGTTGTTAGTTTTTGTCCTTGGCACTAGCAGGATCAAATACATTGTTCTTCCTCTTGTTGATGGCCCTCCTGCAGTGGTGGTAGGTAAACCATATCCCGTTCCTTTCTTATTAGGAATGAACGAGAAATGGTTTCCTTTTAAGGTTATGCCATATGGTGACTGTTCCAATAGATTGGAATCCTGTACTTGTTAGTGAAAAGCTAATATTTTAGTCCAGGAAATTTCTTTGAAGGCTCTCTACAGATTCACTTTCCTTCTGTGATCATTTGTGTAAAATAAGATATCTGTTTTTAGTGAACAATTCAATCTGATATCACACTGCTGTTTATTTCTTGAATTGAAATGACTTTCTAATTTCATGTTCTTTGAAGATTCCCGTAAAGGAAAGAGCATAGCTCAATGGATCACATCTTATTTATCAAAGGAACCCATTCAAGTTATTAATGATGTTTCTCCAAATGTTGAGGTGAGCCTGGGATTGGCATCCTTCTGAGGTTTGTTTGTAGTACTTCTATGCTTGATTGGACTCTGTACTCCAGTGGAAGCACTAATTAAGCATGCATCTTCTTGGGCAGGAGGGGAATTTGGAAGCTAAGACGCCTGATAGAAAGGAGCGTGCAGGAACTGAATTTACCAGTGCATGCAATTATTTAAATGAGGAAATCTCTTTATCAGAGAATCCAAACCGGAGTAAAGTGTCAAAAGGCTTAAAAAGCTTTTCCCATGAATTAGGACCAAAGGGTGGCATTCCTCCTGCCCAACCACGGGCTCATAGCTACAGTGATTTGAAGGTATACTTAAAGAATACTTGATTAGGTGATACATAATATTTTTTTTAATGGTAGCATCAATTTCTTAGTCATATTTCAACAGCCTGTTACTTCAACAGGCTATTAACTTCCCCTTTCCCTATGGGTCATTGTTGATCTCTTATGACCCATATATTCGAAATTATCTCTCTGAGAGATGCAGGTTATATCATATAAAAAGTGACTACTGGTATGCCATAAACTGGTTAAAACCCCATCCGAAAGATTCTTGAATTATTTGCTTTGCATGCGAAACAAAAGGAGACTTCTCTCTTATGTATGTGCTTCTTTGATGAAAATCTTGATTCACTCCATTGACTCTAACCATCAAGAATAATTTTACTACTTTCTGTCTCTCTATCTCATGAGTTGATAACAGGAGCTGTTGGGTTCACTGCATTCAAGATTTGATGCTGCTAAAGCAGTAGCAAACACAGAGCTGGCTAGTTTAATCAGGGATGCCATGGATGTCCTTGAGAAAACTGACTTCTCCTTGCAAGAAGAGCAGAAATTGGCTGTAGATCTTCTGACACTGTCTCGATTCTGTATGGAGATGAATTGTTCACAGTTTCGCATGAAATGTGAAGATATTGTTCAAGATCTGACAGAGAAAAGGCAACAGTGTCAAACAGGAATCCTCAAGTGGCTGTTTACTCGCATGCTTTTCATATTGACACGCTGCACAAGACTATTACAGTTCCAGAAAGACAGTGAACCAATTGATGAGAAATCTCTTCAGAAATTGAAAAAATGTCTGGAAAGTGTTCCTTCTGTTGAAATGAGCTGGGCTGCCAAGCGTGGGATTGCTGATTCTGATAATGGCTATGCTTTAAATCAGAAAGTTGATGTAAAGCAAAAGTTGGAGGGACAAATTACTGCTTCTCTCCCTGCAGAAATATGTTGCTGCTCTGTACAGCCAGCTGATCAGAGTGACTTAAATTCCAACAAGGATTCTCTGTTTTTGGAACAAAAGTTGCAATCACAAAAATCCAAAAATGACTCAGTTTCACAAGTGCAACATTTTTGTCAGGGCAATAACAGGTCTGCTGGGAATATTAGTTACAATCAGAACTGTAGTTTGCTTCATGAGCAGGGACAAAATTTAGATGATCCTATTGACAACCAGGGGCGAGTTTTAGATGGATCTGATTTAGTAATCTGTAGGATATGCGAAGAAATTGTTCCAATTTCTCATCTCGAATCTCATTCTTATATATGTGCATATGCGGATAAATGTGACTTGAATTTCCTAGACATAGATGAACGCCTTTCAAACCTTGAAGAGATACTGGAGCAGATTATTGACTCTCGCAATATGAATTTTCATCCATCATATGGCAGTCCTGAAAATTTGAGAGTACAAAGTACAAACTCTGTCATTACTGAAGCTCAGTCTCCCAAAACAAGTGAATGGAGAAATAGAGGCGTTGAAGGGATGTTTGAGGACATACATGAGATGGACACTGCCTTTATAGATGATTCTCACTCCCCCTCTGTTAACTTTAAAGGCCATTTGGGTGCAAAGTTACCCAACCATGGTGCACCCTCATCAGCTGGGAGCATGACATCGATTTCCTCTGCAAATACCCCCAGGGCTGGTCATTTTGATTCCTTCTGGTTAGAGCACAACAATCCTTCTGAGCTAGAAGATGTCCAGCAGGTTAGTTGGTTCTAGCAGAAGTTTTTTATTTAGAAAACCTTCTTCTATCTCAGAAATGAAACTGACATAGAGAACAAAGTTAGATTCTAAGACTGCGCAATCTACTTCATGAGCAATATCATTTATCAAGAATCGATTTTACTTTCCATTTTAGAGGTTATCTTGTGCCACTCACTTGTAGCCATTGATTCAACTGCTTAATCAAGCTTTGAATTTGTCATGGTTACAATTGAAAAAAACTAATTCTAGAGAAAAATGTAGAAAAAATTTTGAGTTGGTGGCCAACACCCTTCACTTGTTTGAAGCTAGACCTAGTTTGAGCATTTGAGGTCTGTAATCATGTCATGAATGGTTATGTTACTTAAATGGGGTATAAAACTTTCTTTTTCTCCTAAATTGGATCATTCATGGTACCCAACTCTCCATGATAGCAGTTTTTGAAAGTCACAACTTGTGCTATGCATTTAGTGTTAAATGATGGCATCCTTATCAATTCTTTTCTTTGGAGATTATTTTTTGGCAGTGAAGCATCTTAGCTATTCTTTCTAGTAATTTATTAGCATTTCTTTTAGTATATTTATTGGTATTCTTCAAGCATTCAGTTCTTGTTCCTTATAGACATAGTTATTCTTACAAGGTTAAATGAAGACTGAATCTGCACTCTATCATATTCATTTTTTTTTTCCTGGCAGATGATTGACCTAGCAGACATAGCACGCTGTGTGGCAGGCACTGATCTTTCAAAAGAAGGGTCATCTGAATTTTTGCTCGCTTGTATGCAAGATTTGCAGGATGTTTTACAGCATAGCAAACTCAAAGCTCTTGTAATTGACACTTTTGGAGGCCGAATAGAGAAACTTCTGCGGTAATTCTAGAGTATTTGAAAGAGATTTGTTATATTACTACAACACTCAAGTTGTTGAATTATTAATGTCAAATGCAGGGAAAAGTATATACTTGCTTGTGATTTAATGGATACAAAAAGTCCAATTATTGATGAGAGATCTAAGGAAAACTTGAGACTTCCATTTGATAATGCATCTCAAAGCAGTGCGGCCTCTACACCTGTGCATGTATCAAATAAAGAGCGGACAAGCATTGATGATTTTGAAATCATTAAACCAATTAGTAGAGGTGCCTTTGGAAAAGTCTTTCTTGCACGCAAACGAACAACAGGAGATCTATTTGCAATAAAGGTAAAAAATCAATGCCAACGCCAGTTGGTTTGCAAGTGAGGCATATGCAAGTTGTTCTTTGCATGGAAATTTTGCAGCAAGCTCCATGTTTCTAATTGATTTGTGCTCCATGTAAAAAAAATAGAGGCCTATGCATAAGTACATAAGCTACATGTTGGTGCCAGGTTGATGAGTTGAGACAGAAAAGGTCTGCTGCAACAGTTGATTATATAAATGAAAACGTACCATTGCAGCGAAATGAATTTTTTGCTCTTGAACTTGAAGGCACTACAGAGCGTAGAAAAAGGCTAAAAAATCATGGATCAAGTTCGGGAGGTTAGGGGAACTAGCTAAGCTAGGTGGTAATTAAGGTTTAGCTGTATGAGCTAGAAATGTGACTTTAATATGTGCATTTTAATGTGTTCTTCACCTTATTGCTAATGTAAAACAATTATCACCTATCAGCTCTACCAAACAAAGCCTTAAATCTTAGCAGTTTAATTCTACCCATATCACTTATTGAACAATGGGTCATTATGGAAGCTGGGCAGCTTGTTGTAATCTATAAATCTATGTGTCCATCATAGGTCTTTGTCAAAGTACTAAAAAGCATCTCTATTTATCCATTATTCTCATGGAATGTGCTAGCAAGTAATTTCTCTACAAATTTCACATTTCTGTTTTCCATTATTGGTCAACTATTTTGGTATATATTCTCATAATATAATGCCTTTTGTAGGTGCTCAAGAAATTGGATATGTTACGCAAGAATGATGTTCAGCGCATATTAGCAGAGCGTAACATATTGATAACGGTTCGGAACCCATTTGTGGTAATGTTCAAGTCTTGATTGCTTTCATATTTACATTGAACTTGAGCACTTCCACAACCCCTTTTATTGGTTGTTTCCATACCTTCTTGGACCTGCTTTCTATCATTAGATAGCCAATTAAAAATGATGGTCAATATTTTCTTTCTAGAACTTCTGAACCTCTGTATTTGAATGGGCTATAAAAACATGGGCCTTATCATTGCAGGTTCGATTTTTTTATTCATTCACCTGCAGAGATAACCTGTATCTCGTTATGGAGTATCTTATTGGAGGTGATCTATACTCTTTGCTGAGAAAAGTTGGTTGCCTTGAGGAAGATATAGCTCGTATATATATTGCAGAACTGGTTTGTTAGAACAAAATCATGAATGTCTTTATATACTTATTTTAGTTCTGCATCTCAACTTAAATAGCTTATATCTGTTCCAGGTTCTTGCTTTAGAGTATCTCCATTCTCATGGAATTGTGCATCGTGATCTGAAACCAGACAATATATTGATTGCACATGATGGGCACATCAAGGTCTGGCCTTTATAGTTCACAATTTTACTGTTTCTACATGTACAAATTGTTAAAATCATTAATAAGCCATATTTGCATGTGTCTCCTTGGAATGTGTGCATCTATGCAGGTGGTGGATGTGACCACATACACTTTGTGCATTTTTGATGATGCGCTCTTGCATAAATAATTGTTGTTCTCAATCTTCTCGCATGGGGGATAATAGTTTATATTTATATATATTCTCTTGGTTGCAGAATTGACCTAGTGCACTTTCAAAGTTGCTTTTGCACATATATTACTGTGCTTTTTAGGAACTGGAGTATTGAATGAATCTATTGGCTAAAACATTTGGCAACATCCTTTTAGTTATCTTGCCAGATAGGTGATTCTCGTCTAACATGCATCAAATAAAATGTCCATATTTATCCCTATATCTTGTAGTTTTGAGTGTTCTGCATCAGCTTCAGTTCTTGCTAGGGGTGATGTACTAATGATTGTATATGTGACCAGCTTACAGACTTCGGATTATCAAAAATTGGCCTTATAAACAGCACCATTGATTTATCAGGACCGGATATAGATAGAAATGTACCTTCAGATCCTCCTAATCCAAATGCTCAACAAACAGAGGACAGAAATCGGCACTCAGCAGTTGGGACGCCTGACTATCTTGCCCCTGAAATTCTTCTTGGAACTGAGCATGGTTAATTTCTACCTAAAATAATATTTATATTCATCTCAACTTTACCAGGCAAGTGAAGTTGCCTTCTGGCATTCATGCAGGTTATGCTGCAGATTGGTGGTCTGTTGGAATAATCTTATTTGAATTTATAACCGGAATTCCACCTTTCACTGCTGAACGTCCTGAGGTAGGTTTATATTTAATGTTCTTTTGATTTTCCTCGATGCTGTTAGTGGACATAATTTCTTTTTATACTCTGTGCTCAAAATTAATTGTGTTAGGTTTTTTGTCTTGTCATGGCCACAGATAATCTTTGACAACATTCTTAATAGAAAAATCCCTTGGCCTTCTGTTCCTGATGACATGTCATATGAGGCCCAAGACTTGATCAACAGGTTGGCAATCAGCTTTGAATTTGTAAGATGTCAATAAATGACTTTTATTTTCTCCATCCCTTGACACAATAGAATTGATCTTTGTTTCTAATTCACCTTTTTTTTAAGAAAATGACAAGTGTTCCTATATATTAAGCAAGGCTTGAAACTATTACTGGCTATATGGGATGCTACCACCAGAAGATTATTGATAGCTCAAATAGATAGCAGTCCTGGACAAGAAAAGTATTGATTATTTGGGTAAACATCAATAATAAATTGCAGGGTGATCTTCTCTACTCACTTGATGCTTAAAAACAGGAAGTTGCAGATTTGCAATTTCAGAACTTGTGCACGCAAGTGTTTGGGACAGTGCTTGATAATTTTAGAAGCTTGTATCCCGTAGCTTTAAATAAATTACACTGATAATGAGACTTTTATATACCCTTAAATAATTCAGTGTCAACTAAGGCTCCAATATAATGCCAAAACCGACTTCTTTGCATAATCATTATAATCATTCTCATTTTTTTCTCTAAAATTTATGATGTCCAACCATTTATAATTTTTACTCATAAAAACCTAGCAACACCATACCTTCGCTTCAACATCACCCTCATCAATGTTGTTTTCATATTTATTTTTCATTACCTCATAGCTTTTCAGGTAATGAAATGGAAATTCTACCATTTTGATGTGATGGAGGATTTGTTTAGCATTCACATTTTACAACCTATGCCCTGAAGTTGCTATTTGTGTACTCTGTAGTATAAGTTATCATCAAATAATGGACTCAACTTTACACTGCCATATTACTCATGCAGCTTCAATTCTTTTCTATATAGGTTGATTATTCATAATCCAAGTCAACGGTTAGGAGCAAATGGATCGACAGAGGTTGTATTTTACTGTATACCTTTGTTGATTAAGAATCAAATATTTTCCCTGGGCCACTAAAACTTGAAAGATGACCTAATGAATTTTCAAATTGGCTTTTATTGTGCCTTGCTTATGAAATCTTATAGGTCAAAGCACATCCTTTTTTCAGAGGAGTTGATTGGGACAACCTTGCACTGCAAAAGGTGTGAATTCATACCATCATATTCATAATGGGAGGTTTAGATTCATAGTTCTCAAGTTCAAAATGATTAAAAATCATGCTGTCCCCCTACGTTGTCACTTGCATCCTTGCAAGCAGAAGTTTGTGTAGTTTATGAGTTACAATTACCTCATTCAAGTCATTTGATCCTGGAACAGGAATCGAAGTTACCCAAAAAAGTAATTTATGTGAAGATTAGGTCAGCAGGAGAATATTACTAATCAAGAATGTGCTGTCTGAAATCTGATTGTATCAAAATCATCCCATTATAATCTCTTCTGGGCTTTTTGTTGCATTGTAGATAATCCAATATATTCCAAGTGCAAACACCTGACATCATTTGTGCATAGTGAAAATTCTTTCTTCTGAGGCCAAGTTCAACAAGTATACAATTACTAATCCCGTTTGCTTAGTGGAGCTGTGGCATCAACTAGCTCGCTCCATCCTGTTTTTATGTTTCTATATGTGCATAAAGATATGATGTATGCCTGACTATAAAACTTTGAAAGACACCAGCAAGATTTTTTTATAAATAATTTCGCTGGAATCTGCTGTTTATTGCTAAGTGGAGCTGTGGCATCAACTCGGCCACTCCATAATGTTTTAATCTTTCTATATGTGCATAAAAAAGTTATGCATGCCTGACTTTAAACCTTTGATAGACACCAGCAAGATTTTTTTTTAATTAATTTCACTGGAATCTGTTGTTTATTGCTAACTTTTCTATTACTAATTTTGTCCATAGGCTGCCTTTGTCCCAAACCCTAACAGTGTAGATGACACAAGCTATTTTGTGTCAAGGTTTCCTCAAATGTCTGTTGGAATGCCAAATGACAAAGCTAGTAGCCATTCTGACAGCGACATGCATGACTCATCTTCAAATTCTGGTGTTGAGGTAGGAAACCTAATTTAACTTCATGATTCTGCTGAGTTCTGGGATCTTGCTTGTACTATTTGAATCAATGGATTTGGTCTGGCCCCCATCCCTCTGGCACAAAACAGGGGACATGTGGCTGGTCTTTGAAAATATTAGCAGAAGGATGTCTTATATTTATATTTGCAGTAATAGTTGGTTTGATAATTTATATGGATACTACATCAAGGAGTTATATGAGAATTGGGCATCTATCCATTGCATGATATTGTATTTTCAAGATTTTTACGGCATGACAAATTTTATTATCAGCTACAAGTGTTGTTGCATGGACTTGAGTGATTGCATGAAGATCACTTTATCTGTCATTGCTAGACTCGCATTAATGGCACTAATCTAGTCTCTACAACACTTTCTTTTTTTCCTTTTTTTCTTTGGTTGAGAGCTGATTTCTCTTATCCATTTTCATATGAATGCTAGAAGTCATGATTGCAATTGTTTCATTGTCTTCTATTTCTTTTGCCAGATGGATGAATGTGGTGACCTTGCAGATTTTGATTCTTCTCCACTTGACCTCTCATTGATAAATTTCTCTTTCAAGGTAAGCTAACTTGCAAGTTGCTAAAGATGAAATGCTCTAATAGATTGAATTCCTGTACATCGTACGACCAACTCAAAAGTTTTAGTACTGAAACACATGCTTTGCTCAGTCACTCACACGTATTATCCACTAGATGAGAGTTTTGGGGAAAGGGCAGAATAATCATGGACCTTGTTGGATTATCATGTTCCTGGGTGCTGCTGGCTATAGGGTGTTATCTTTTACACTCTAATTTATTGCAACTGCTGCTATAGCTTGTTTAAACATTTGGATGATGTAAATTTTCATGTTGCAAGAGGCTCGTGAAACATAATTTTAGACTCCCCATGGAAGGTTGTTTATTTTTTAAACGAGGTCATTGAAGATGTACTTTTGATGCAGAATCTGTCACAATTGGCGTCCATCAATCATGACGTGCTCTTAGGGAAGGATCCTGCAAAGTTCTCTCCATCTAGAGCTGCGCCAAACACATAGTTTACGGTAGTGTTTCGTGATGGATACATTCTTACAGGTAACAGTGTTCATAACGATTATTTGCTAGGGAAATCAAGTGAGAGGAGCTGCAATTGTTACTCAGTCCTCTCCCCCTCGTATAAATCGCAGCTCATAGCTTTGATCATGTAGGAATGAAAGAGGAAGATGTCTTTTCTTGTTGTAAATATATAGTTAAATCAAAAGAAAAGCATTATTCTTTTTCATTGCTTTAATTTAGTTGAGAATTCACCGACTGAATTTGTTGGGACGAAAGCAAGCACTCCCTAGAAATGTCAGGATTCTCTTTTCTGCGGACCTGTTTGAGATCTCTAATGAAATCTCTACCTGTATTCTTCTTTTCCTGCTGCTCCAGTTCTATCGATTCAACAGAACATGGAAGGGGGAGGCGGAAAGGACCTAGATGAATGGAACATCAGGGTTTTTATGCAAACTCCATTAACAGCAAATTCTCCAATGGCAGTAGTAGTTGAGTTGAAAAACATTTGAAATGACATCGGAAAGTGCCATGAGGCCATATGGAGCACAAGAGGTCGCGAACAAGGACTTTTAACAGCAAGAAGAGTAGAATAAGAACTCTATTGATCTTTCAGTCGATAAGCTAAACACATTGCAAAGAACTGCAAACATAATTACGCATTCAAGACATCTCATACAATAATAACGAAGGCTGCTCGTAAAAGGCCGAGCACCAACACGTGTTAATCAATGAGTTGAGATCAGTAACCAGCTCGCCAGTTTACCTCTGGCAAGAAAAGCATGCTGGGAAAAGAATAAATTAACAATAAATTACTCAATTGCTGTAAGTTGTGCTCCTAAAAGGAAATACAGAAACCTCTTGACAAGATAAACAAGCAGATAGAACTTGCAAAATTATATAAATTAAGAGATCCGATTTGACCGGAACGGATGTAGTGGCGGATAGAGAATTAATCCGAACCACTCCCAACCGGGTTTATTTATAAAGATTTGTTGGGAGGAAAAAACACGACCGGATTCTATCTCTGACCCTAAACAGCCAATCCCTGCCTCCCTCAAGCTCACAATCCACAGCAGATCCCTCTGGTTGAGTGCCTTCGCCGGCCACCCACCACCCACCACCCACCACCCACCACCCACCACTCTTCAATTCCCTACCCTCATTCCTATAACCTCTCCACCCAAAACAAAAGCATCAAGCGTCTCCAGCATCAACAGGTACTCAGTTAGCGGAATTACATTTTGATATTCAATGTTATGGGATGACAGAAATTTTGCATAAGTTTCTTAGCACGCTTGAATTAGGTTCTTTGGAAATTATCTTCCAGTTTGCCGAGAATCCTCGCAAATCTTCTTTTCTATATATGCAAGGCCGAGGAAATGAATTTCTGTGAAATTGGCTTTTAATACGGAATGTGTATTTTACGAGACAATTTGAGATTTTGTTGGATTACTGTTTAGTGTCTATACTCAACAGAATTTGCAATCAGTAACTTGTCTTGCTGATACTAATTGATTTTGCTTTAATGTAGCACAAGTTGCCTTTAATTAACAGTTTCTTGATTTTCGATTTGTTTATAGAAATTCTATTTTTATGATGCTTGGAAGATTTTAATTTTCAATATAATGCGGAAGTTTCATGGAGGATTTTAATGATTTTATACAAGGATTTGAAGTTCGAACTATATTTGATGTTCTTATGATCTATAGATGGAGATGTAATGTAATTTAAGCTTGGACTTTATCTTTGAGAAATTGATTTAAAGAAAACCAGATCAGGTCGGGTGCCCAGCAACTAGCTGACCTGGAGTCGGAGACGGCTGGTGGATACAAATATTCTGAGTCAGAATTAGGTCGTGAAAAACCCGTCCCCAATCCGATCCATTGCCATTCCTAGTTGTTTAGCAAAAACAAAATGAAAGGAAAGAGAGTGGCCCGCTTAATTTTCTGATTCTACAGTTTCTGAATATTTTAATTTCTTGCTTGAATTTGTTTTCGTTTGTCTTTAATTTAATTTTGTTTTTGGCTGTTTTTTTTTTATGGAATTGAATCAGTATCCATTTTGTTTTAGACGTATCAAAATTTCTTTAACTTAATTATGAATTGTACTTGATATGGTTAGGATATTAAACCCGAAGTCAGCTCTTTCAAATATTAACAACGTACTAACCTCTCATCTTTCTCAACAGATCTTTTACGTATCCTCTTTTATTTGAAGTGACTTTAACAAAATCAGCTCTACTCTAACTGGTTATTTGAAATGACTTCAACAAAATCAGCTCGACTTTAACTGGTTCCCACAAACCTCCTGTAGTTTTCAGGTTCAAGAGCTATGAACTGGGTTCAACGGAAGATCTACCTCTATAATGTCACTTTTGGTCTTTTCATGTTGGATTGGTGGGAGCGTTACCTTTTCAGTATCCTCTTTTATTTTATTTGATCAGATAGATCTGTTTTATTTCATCTTTCTGTTTTAATTCATTTTGAATTTTGAATATAGAATTCGAGTTTGTGAGTTACTAAACTTTGGCAGATATTCTGGTGATTGTGTTGATGTGGTTCATTTTCTACAATGGATCACGATATGTCACTGACTTTTGCAAGCGGTAAGTGGCATCAATACTCTCACCACCTTTGAATTTGAATTGCCAGAAGTTGAACTTTTTGAACTTGGAATTCTTTCAGATAGAACTTTTTCAAAACTCGATCAATCCCTGCATATTTAACTTGATTTTTCTTTAAAGATTCAATTAGACCAAATCCGAGTCCAGTTGATTTGATATGATATTGGGGGCAATCACTTGTTTGTAGCCACCATAGTTTAGTTGTGTCGTAGAGAAGGGATTGTATTAACTGGTCGCAATAGATAGTATACACACCTTTTGAGCTCTGGATATTTGGCATGCCTGAAGAATTCATAGACTGGATTTAATACATTCCTTTGCTAGATTGGATTATTATTCTTTCCACTTGGCTAAGGAACAGCGTACTAGAATACCCTCATAGAACCATCCAGATCTTTACCAAGATTTATGCTTCCAGTGAAACTGGAAGTTCTAGACTTTGCATCTGGACCTCCCATTGAGTTTCTTTCATCGTAGCCCTTATTTTCACTCTGTTAAAATCTGGGGATATTAGAAGCTATGCCCATGTATGTTTACACCACTACTAGGCCAGTATCTTGGGATTTAGCTGTCACCTGGGAAGTTAGGGCTTTAGTTCAAACAATCTCGTTGGTCCGGTATCCATTTGTCAGGAATTTAATGACTTCGGCTCCAAATCCTCAAAAGACAAATCTTTTCTATTAATCTGTTGTCTTTGAATTTTTTACTTACTGCATTCCACACCCCTTCCCCACCTCTAGTGAGCACGTTGATACACATACAGATCATTGCCTTGTATATTGAACTAAGCTTTTGTGTTATTACAGTGTTGTGGATTTTAGAATTGAAATAGCAACCTGTAACAGCCAACACGTGTTGTTGGTGTTTTACAAGAATTATTCATAGTAGTAGAAATTTCAATTATATCAGGTTGTCAAGCAATTCCTTGCTCCCAGTACAGGATGCTTTTTCTTCAGTACATCTGTTTTTGATTGCCTGAAGTGTTTTGATATTCCATGCACACATTGCTTTTTAGTGTTAGAGATCTCTTTGCTTAGTGCTTGTTGCAAGGAAATGTTATATGATTGGAGGCCTTTTCTTAATCCTTAACAATCATGAAGTTCCATAGCTTCCAATTTCCCTCTCTCTGGAATGAAGACTAAACTGCTTTCCCTATGCATTCTGCACTCTGCTTATCTTCTCATACGCGTGACCTTTAAGAGCTTTGCTTTTGTCAGTTTCATCAATTCTTCTTGTAATCTTCGTTTATTGTTTTGATCCCCAACATTTGTTAGGTTTCCCCATACTATTCTGAATTACTTGCTACCTGTCTAGAATGGAACTGCACTGCTAATGGCAATCCATGCACATCTTACATCAACTTTATTCAAGAATCACCTGTCTAAAATGGAACTACACTGCTCATGGCAATCCATGCACATCTTACATCAACTTCATTTAAGAATTCATTTGGATCAGCAATGTTTCCAAAAATCCTGGATCAGTGCCTCAAAACAGTGCTATTGATGGTGCTTGATTGAACAAAATATTTTTCTTGCTTCTTTATTTCAAAATTTGAATGAGTTGGCATGTGGGAATAATGAACTTCCAGATAGATATCTACTTCCGATCTTTAACTTTGATTTGTAAATAATCTTATTCTGTCGTTTGGGTGGTCGTTCTGTGTCCCGCTCTGCCATGAAATGAAAACATTCTAGAGAATTATTGGGGCCGACGATCTCCTTTAAAAAATTGGGGAACATAGTGTTGCTGTCCATTCAAAATATTCGAGCAGGCACTGTAGGATGATACTAAAATGCTGCTTCTTGTCCCTAAATTCATTCTTTTTTGTAAGAAATAGAAAATTGCAGTCTGATTCCTCCCCTTGATTTCAGGCACCTAGGGTGAATCCCGGTAATGTGAACGGATCACAAGGGAAAAAGCGATAGTGCATGCTCCCGGATCTGGTCTGACATGAAAATTTCACCTTTAGTGCTCTTCTTGGGCTTGATTATGCACCATCTTTATAATGATTACAAATCCCGGTCTTCAATTTTTGCAAGGATTCAAGAATGTATTCCTCTCTATAGTGATCGCGAAACTTTTCCGATCAATTGCAATTGATGGAATTTTGTGTTCATGTAGCTTCACAAACTGAATCTTCCTGGCTTTTCTGTTTGGTATTGTGATGCATATATTTTTTAAAAGTATTTTATGCTTTAATACACTTGAAAATACATTAAATATAATATGCATTAAAATTACTAAAAAAAATCAATTTAATATTTTTCAAAAAAAAAAAAACTTTTAAACACTGGAAATTCGAAAAATAGATTGAAAAACAATTATGAATTATAGATTTTTTTAACTAAGCTTTCAAGAAAGTTTGAAGTGCAATCCATGCAAAATTATTAATTAACCAAACACTTCCACGTATATAGTTAAGATAAAATGCAAACTGCAAGGACGACAAAAACAAACAGAAACTACCAATTGCATACATGCAGCCTTGAACCTTCAAAAAAAGTTTGGAAATCAGTTCTAACGCCTCGACCAGCAACTGGTTGCAGAGCGAATAGAAAAGGATCCAAAACGAGTGGTAGAAAGATGACTATTTAACATTCAGTTGAGCGCGAGGTACTGCAAACGCAATCCATTCATTTCAAGACATCTTATACAGTACTAACGAAGGCTGCTCAAAAAAGGCCACACACTAACACGTGTAATCAATGAATCGAGACCGGCAACCGACCTGCCACCATACCTCTGGCAAGAAAAACATGACAGGAACAGAATAAATTAACAATAAATTACTCAATTCTGTACGTTGTGCTGCCAAGAGTAAATACTGAAATTTCTTAAGATAAACAAGCAAATAAAACTTACAAAATATTCTAACTTCACAAAAATAATGAGAAACCCATGGAAAGTTAATTTCTCTGCCTTTGTGCATATATACGTGAAGTCATCCATCTCCATCTTCTAACTTGCTATCAAAAAAACCAATCAGACAGGAACAGACAAGCCCTTCTTTGCCATGCTATCGAGGACATCATTCAGCGCTTGACACAACCCAACAATCTGCAAAATAATGTAGAAGACAAGGGTTAAGAGCTGCTTACATGTAGTATATGAAGCAAATTGAAAAGCAACCTAGCACTGGTTAAATTCCATGAGATTTGTAATCATGGCAAGGAACCACCTGTTGATCCCATTGTTGCAGCTCTTCTGTGTCATCCTCAAAATGTATGACAGCTTCGACCTAGCATAACAAGGTATATTAGAAGCAGCAGTGCAAAATCAAGGAAGACCTAAACTTGCAAGGTATATTAGAGCGAGCCCAAGGCTAAAAAGGCAAATAAGATTAACCCCAAGACAGTTTAAATTTGATGTGATGGGAGCAGCACAGTCCCAGTAGAACATATTAGTTTTGTTGCAACACAGATGATTACTGGCAGGAAAAAAAATGATAAAATGAATGAGGCAAGCCACAACAAAAGCTCAACTATAGTGCAATAAAATAGGATAAAAATGATCCTAAGTCCATCATGGTCCTCAAAATGATATGTAGTCTGAATATCAAAAGTGTGAAATTTAGAAATTCACAATCAGAATTTCGTAGTTCATACCTGATCAATCGTTCCCCTCATTCTATCCTCGTAAATCATTCTTGATGCTATCTTCTCTGCCTGCAAAGCAAAGTAAATATGTTCAAGCTCCAAAAACGATAAGCACTGTTAAAGCATATTCTGAGGAGGAAAATGAAAGGACAGAGCCAACACTAGCAGAGACTTGATATTCAAAGCATGACCCAAATACACAAGCATCATAAAGCATTGCAGATAAACATACGAGTAAAACAAGATTAAATAGGCACAAAATTTTTAGTATGCATGCTCTTATCATCTGAGATGATCCAAGCATATGGAAAACCCATGAAAATGCATAGGAAGACCGAACTCCCATCAGATTTCAAAACACAACATCAAAGGAGGAAATATCATATGGAAAACCCATGAAAATGCATAGGAAGACCAAACTCCCATCAGATTTCAAAACACAACATCAAAGGAGGAAATATTTAAGGAAAACATGGCATGCAATATGATCAGTAGAACATCAAGTGAGAACCTTAGCAAATCATGACAAACCAACCTTGTGCGGAGGGATTCCCAGCAAGGTGCCCAACTCATCAAAGCTACAGCAAAAATACAATGGAAAACAAAAACATTACAGATGTTATGCCAGGGAACCTAAAGGATAAGGTAATCCAAGACCATTGCATCTCCAACCTAATATTTGTGTACAGTTTGCTTGCACTCAAAAGATTGTGCTCAATCATAGCACGATCCAGTACCGTGAAATTGTCTGGCAGAAGTGCTTTCTGTTGAATAAGCAAAAGGGTACCAATCATAAATCATAATCAAGTGAAGGTAGCATCAATAAACAGTGTGGAAAAGATGTTTTAACCTGATGTGCTTTGAGTCCCTCAGAAAATGCATCGATTTCAGGTTTTCTCAAAATTCTCTCTAAATACACCTGGTAAATTCATACAAGGTTTCCATTAATAAAACTTGGGAGGCATTGAGCGTGAAAAAACATACAAATGAAAACAGATATATTGGTGCAGTACGGTGAAAGTGTTTGTGTTTGTGTGTGTGAGTGAGAAAGACAGAGAGCAAGAGAGAACCTTTTGTAATATAGGATAAATTTTTAACTTCGAGCATCGTTCATCCTAGACCATGCCTCAATATATCAGTATATCTCCCAGCAGTATAATGTGAATCAATTTCTCATGTGCATATGCTAAGATTGTTTACCTTGTACAGAGTAGCAAGAACACGTGATCGTTGAGGACCAGCAGCAGCCAAGATTGTACATGTCACAGCAGCAGATAGAGCTTGCTCCAATGCTTCCTCATCAATAGTTCTATGATGAACACAACAGAATAACATGAATAACAATGTATATCAGTGTATCAACACAACAACAATTTTTAAATAGGAACAGGAGAGTGATGTGCACCATCTCTTTGCAGATAATAAATTTTATTTATTAAAAGTTGAGAACAGCAGCAATTTTTTGTTGCAGATGATAAATTTTATATTTTAAAGCTGAGCACAAAGACAACCATAAAAAACAAGCTGAAATATTCGAATATGAAAGGCTATATTAAACGATATACTTTCACATGGAGTTGGAAAATTCATAAGCATAAAATGCAAGGTAATGCATTAGTTACAAGTAAACAGTCTTCTGAATTATGTTTCCATATCCAAAATTTATTTAAGGTAATTTGGTGAGAATCATAGCAGATGTGGCATTAGGTAGGAAAAGATTCAATGCTTCAATAACAATCTATATCAAAAAACTAGAAATACACAATTGGATACGAATCTAAGATTCCACAGAGAATGAAAACAAAAAAATAAATGTACCAAACAATCATGATAAATATAAACCTAGTTTTACATACTCATCTCCTATTTGTCTCTTCTCAATTTGAGAAATGTTATAGTAACGAAGTGCTGCTTCCAAAAACTTCCTCTTTAAATCCAAAATTCTTGCATAACACACCTGACAACATGAAATAAGAAGCAAACAACTTAACAAAACAATGAACTTTTCAGCCTTTTATTAAATCATCCTTGGAACCAATTGATTATCTGAACCTTGTATTGCAAGTTCAACACTTCATGTTGGCTGTTGCTAACCAAAAATGAAGCTTTATTGATGAAAGCTTCTGCATTAACAGCATCATCATCCTGCATATATAAACAGCGGGAAATAACAGCAGCAATCACAAACTGTTTTATGAGACCTATAAGCAAGAAAATTCCCTCAACTTAGCATTAAAATAAACTCAGATTTTGGAACTTGGAGGCACAGTTTCATCCAGATGTGGATTGATCTGAAAAAAAATCACTCCTCTCACTCTAAAATTGTAGAAGAAAATCAAGTGCACATGCTGATAAGAGCAGGTGCACCCAAACGCAGAATAATGGCAAGTATTACGGCAGTCAAGCCAACAAAGGTGATGGGTGAATGTGTTCACTTTAATATAAATAGCCAACAGTCTGGCTTGACAACTGCCTTTAATTTCTAATAAGCATATAAAATCAAACAATATCCACAGAGGTCCAGTGACTACCAAGTTGTTGACTATTGATGAGTTCATCATAAATCCTATGCATGCATGAGAAATTCAATACCTCGAGATACAAGCGAGCAATTTGGACACACTTGGATAATCTGAATGTATCATCAATGATCCTGAAGGAAAAATTATAAATATATACATACATATATATAAAGAATGTCAAATAGGGGTATCTCAATAATCAGTAGAAATGCATGCTCTTATAGTTAAAAATATAACTCAGACCTCATTCCAGAGTCTAGATCAATGCCACTGAGCATCTGAGCTGCCTTTGACCATTGCTGTTCTGACTCGAATAGTTCAGCAAGTTTCTCTCTAATTATTAGCACCTGTTACTCATACAATAAAATAAAAAATTTCGCATCACCAATAATAAAGGAAGTGACTTTTGTTAGCAAGAAAAGTCATACAGTCAGCCCATCGGACTGTCAAGTAGCAAAACGCCTATGAAGGAAGCACATTCTCATAAATTCAGCCTAGTGGAAAGAAAATTAACTTCCAAAAACGTAAAAAAGAGACCTGCTCTTCGAAAGAAACAACTCGAGGCTGAATCTGAGCAAGGGTATAAATGGCAATCTCCTTTTCCGTCTCCGGCTCCAACCTCCCTAACTCATGAGCAAAAGTCTGCAATAGCTGCCTCGACACTACCAACGGTACGTCGTCCGACAACACTACATGTCGTTTTTCAACAATAGGGTAAGGCCATAAGAAATTCAAAGGATAAAAAAAACAGTTGAAGGAAAACCTACTGTGATCGATGAATTTCTTGGATTGAACGATGTCATTGGAGGAAAAAACGGAGGAGAGAATGTGCTTGTACTGTTCGATCTTTTGCCTCTGGTCAGTAATAGCTGAGGCACCGGCGAAGGCACCCTCCATGTCTTTTCTTTGTCTGTCAATTTTCTTCTCTGGTTGAAACCTAAGCCCCAATTTCTTTTATATTTAGCGCTCCTTCTCGGTTTCAACAGTGATTCCAAAAATAATTATTTTTAATTAATTTTTTAGTGTTAAAATATTTTTTTTTAATTTTTATTTTTTTTAAAACAACTAACTATTTAAAAATATAAAAAATAATTTTTTTAAAAATTAAACTTTTATAATTTTTTAACCACTAGATTAATAGATGACTAAGATGTTATTTAAAAGTGTGTTTTAAACACGTTTTATTAAAATTTTATTTTTTTTAGATAACTTAATATATTAATATTAATATAATTATTTTTAAATAAAAAATATTTTTTAAAAATAATTATCAAACAAACTCTCAGTAACAGAATTTGATTTGATGTTTTTTTTGTCAGTTTACATACATTATAATTAATTTTCATGATTTATTAAATATTTTATAAATTTAATAAATATAAAAAGCATTAAGAGATGATATATATATATATTAAAACTCAAATTCAAATACAGAAAAAAAAAAAAAAAAACAAGCCTTTCCATCAGCCTTGAAAGTGCAGAATTCAATGTTTTTACAGGACACGGAGGTTGTTTGTCGCGTTGTTCGTTCTTCCAAGCGACAATAAGTTGAGTCACGTGTGGCAGCTCCATGGCATTTTCGTCAATCTGGTTGGTATGTTTACATATACCTCCTCGGGATTTGTATTATTGTACTTTAGCTTACAGCTGGCCCACGGTTTTTTTTTCCCCATTGTTTCTTTGAAGGCTAGGGGATCCTCGTAATAAAATTGTTGGTTAAAAAAATAATAATATAAGAACAGAGGAAAGATCACTGATCATGTACTAATTCTCTGAAATTTGCATATATTATAACCTTGTTTTCAGAGATTTAATATAGAAATTACATATTGAAAAATAACAATGTGATTTTCACTTTAAATAATAAAAAAATCTAGGTTATATTTGTTTATTGTTTTAGAATAAAAAAATATAAAAGATAAAAAAAAGGTGTTCTATTTTTAAGTGAATTTCTACGATTTTCACATGCATTATCATTTTATGGTATGAGTAAAATAATAACTAAATTGTGACACAACTTTTGTTTTTATTTTTTTGGGGTAAAGCCGAAAATAACATTATTAAGACAGGAGATGGCAATTCTATCCATCCTTTTTCTCCTGAAAAATCAAACGACTATTGTATTGAGGAAACCATCAACAATTAGGCAAGAAGCCCAGACGTACACAGCATAACGGCTAGAATTTCAAGATAAGCTTGACCGGTACCCCACAATATAACATGTAGTAATAGGCTAGGCAAACCGTCATAACTTACAACCGACAAAATCTCTTTCTCGGAGATCCGAACTCAGCTCTTTCAAAATTAACAAACTCTCTTCTTTCTCAACAGATCTTATTACCGGCTCCCACAAATCTGTTGTTATGGTCAGAGCTATGAACTGGGTTCAACGTAAGATCTACCTCTATAATGTCACTTTTGGTCTTTTCATGTTGGATTGGTGGGAGCGTTGCCTTTTCAGTATCCTCTTTTATTTTGGTAGATCAGATAGATCCGTTTTATTTCATCTTTCTGTCTTAATTCATTTTGAATTCTGAAAATAGAATTCGAGTTTGCGAGTCCCTAAACTTTGGCAGATATTCTGGTGATCGTGTTGATGTGGTTCATCTTCTACAATGGATCGCGATATGTCACTGACTTTTGCAAGAGGTACGTAGCATCAATACTCTCACCATCTTTGAATTTGAATATCTAGAAATTGAACCTTTTGAACTTGGAATTCTTTCAGTTTTTACTGTTTCGAAACTCCAGCAATCCCTGCATATCTAAATAGATTTTTCTTTAAATATTCGATTAGACCAAATCCGAGTCCATGTTTGAATGTAGAACAATAAAAATTTCAGTGTCTTGAGTCACAACGGAGAGCAACAAGAATGGAAAAGGATGGTAAATTAGAGAGAAATGGATTGAGTGATTGTTCTGATATCCCATGTATACATTGCTTTTTAGCGCTAGAGATCCTTTTGCTTAGTCCTAGTTGCAAGATAATGTTATACGACCGGAGGCCTTTTCTTAATCCTTGACGATCAAGAAGTTCCATAGCTTCCAATTTCCCTTTCTGGTATGAAGAAGATTAAACTGCCTTCCTGATGCATTCTGCACTCTGGCATGAAGACTAGTCCTTGTTGCAAGAGCTTGTTCCCTTTCTTCTCTGCTGTCAGTTTCATCAATTCTTCCAGTAATCCTAGTTTCTTGCTTGATCCATCGCATTTTTGGATACTTTTCAGTCTCCAAAATCAGTTTCTTCGATCTATTGCCTCTACCATTAATTGACTGATTCCCACCACCGTCCTTGAAAGACTATCGTCTTATCTTAGATTTCCCATGGCTATCCTGAGTTACTTCGTCTAGAGTGGAATTACACTGGCTCATGGCTATCCATGCATATCTTACATTAACTTTATTTAAGAATTCTTACATTGTTTGGTCAATCCTTATGCATCCCACTCTGCCATGGAATGAAGACATTCTGGCGATGTGTTTTGGGCTGATGTTATCTCCATTGAATAACTGGGGAATATAGTGTTGCTATTCAATCAAAATATTCAATCAGGCACGAAAAAATGATACTGAAATGCTGCTTATTGTCCCTGAATTGATTATTTTGGCTCAGAAAAACGAAAATTGCAGTCTGATTCCACCTCTTGATTTCAGGCATCTGTGGTGAATCCCAATCATCAAATGTTGCAGTCATGTGCATTATCACAAGGGAAATGCCAATGTGGAATAAATGAATGATATAGTAGAATTTCCTATCTTTGGTTCTCTTACTGGACTTAATTCTGCACCATCCATGTAATGATTATAAACCTTGTTCTTAAATTTTGTAAGGATTCAAGATGTATTCTTTCTTATTGTAGTGATTGTGACACTTCTCCGACCAATTGCAATTAACGGAATTTTGCATTTCATGCAGCATCAAAAACTGAATATTCCTCTCTTTTCTTTCCCCCCTTTAACACCATATTCATTCTGCTTTGTACCTTAAGAAAGAGGGTTGCAGTGTGCGAAGCAAGTGAATGATTTCTTGGGCTGAAACTATGGCTTAACCATTAATCCAGTCATTAGTTGATTATGGTTTTTTTCCGTCCTATCTTTTTGATGAAGGACCAAATGATGCACCACTGGGGTCTCAAATGATTATAAACCTTGGTCTTAAATTTAGTTGATTGTGCTCCTTTCGAGGCTTTTGTGAAAGTTCCAAAGTTTCTGAGCCCTCATACTCAAATTTATTGCTGTCAGTTGCTTCTATACATGCCATTTACATATGTTTGTAGTCTGCATGCCGCGTATATATGTTACTTTGCACACATGCATGCATGCCATTTTATACACTTGTGTTGTCAGTTTTATATACTCGTGTTATCAGCTAGGCACTTGTGCTATTTTATTAACAATGTGGCTTGTATACCCCCATCAATACATCTCCATACTTAAGGAATGTTATGTCTCCCCATTGCACCATCCAAATCAATATATAAAAGTTGCATCAGATTCAGATTCATATGCATATTCCATTTTTTATGGATTTTTCTTCCTTCCTTTAATCGGTCAAAGCAGTTGATGCATGGTCATGCAATAGCAAGTGGCCATTGCAGTCCATATGGATTCAAAAGCTTATCAGTGGGATATGGACCACCATGGCTATTTAGATCTAAGAGGTGGATTCAAAAGCTTATCAGTGGGATATGGACTACCATGGCTATTTAGATCTAAGAGGCTGATAATTTTGTCCATTTTTTGGAGGGAACTCCAATTAAGAGTATGTTGATGTACGTATCTCACATGTTGTGCGCCTATGATAACAAGTTGGACTTCTACTTTGCTGGTTGTCAATTATCTTAAATTGACTTTCATTTAGTTGCATATGGTTATTTGGGACATGCTAGTATTATTTCATATAGCTAAGACCTTCCATGTGTTCTCAATAATGTGATTTATTTCTCATCAGCGAAAAAGGCGGAAGTGGTATGGTTTATTTGTTAGTTTTCTGTGCAGTGAGCGGGTGCTTGGTAATCAAGGGAATCTGGCCAAGGAAACTGTCGCTGAACTCCAGCCAGAGAATGGTGAGGTGATTCTTACCAACGTCGTGCTTTCCCTTAACAGAAAAAAGATACACTAAACATATCTTGGTCCTTATTGTGATTCTGTCGTGATGAATGATGATAATTTTATTTTAATATCTGAAATATAGAGCTTTTAATTTAGAGCATGCCTGCATGTTCTATATCCAGCACTTGATGAATGATGATTTAAGGCCTTCTGTCATGACATGTGCTTTACTCTTTTTGGCAATGCTAACTTTGCAGCTATCCTGGTTTCAGTACATTTCTTTCATTGTTCGGCCTTGCATAAACCAATGCGTGGGGTAAATTGGTGCTTGCAGAACTGACAGTACATTAATGCAGTTCAGATGAGATCTAATTTTATCTCATGGCTTTGAAGGCCAAGCCGAGGCATGAGATAAAATTATTAATTTACTAAATCTAATAAGTTAGTTTATCTTTTCTTGGTGAAATAGCTAATGGATTTTCTTTCGATACTTGCAAAAGATCCTTTCCTTGGAGTTTTGAGACTTTTCAATAATTAAGTTAGTATTATATGTGAAAAAAAACCCTCTAAAAATAACTATATCATTTGTAATAGAGAAAAATCAAACATGCCTAATAGAGATTATCTTGATCTCTTTTATAGCTCTTGAGGTCCTTTCTTTTCATGGAAGGGGAGAAATGTTCATTTATAAATTCCATAAAAAACTATTGGGATCTTTCTTGTTACTTTTCTTTTATTTTCATTTTTTATGCTTTTTGAAAATCTATTTCATAGTAAGACCTCAAATTATCTTTTACTCAAAGCAGAAATAAATTCTAGAAACATCAAATATATCTCTAAAAATAGAAGCATTTCATTCCTTGACGAGAAGTTTCAACCAGAACTTGAAAGAAGTGATAAAGGACACGAGTCCCTCAATTTGGGATCTAAGACGAGAGAAAGTGCTATATTAGTGGTCTCATTTGGTGGGAAACAGGAGAGAAAATCCCTTTGTAGGTCTCTTGGAAACAATGTCCCTCGCAACATATGTGCTATGAATATGGAATTCATGACTCGTCACTAACATGATGATTATGTGGCACAAATGCCTCACCTTGGTGAGTTTATCAATCAGCTGACCTTGAGCACCTCTCAAGGTTATTTTAAAATTATTGCTCTTTTCTTGTACTATTTTCAAAGACTTTTAAAAACGATGTCCCTAACAACATATGTGTCGTGGACATGTAATTCATGACTCGTCACTAACCTGACGAGTTTGTGGCACAAATGCCTCACTCTGATGAGTGTATCAACTAGCTGACCAAGAACACCTCTTAGGGTTATTTTGAAATTACCACTCTTATCTGCATAAATGAGATACTTCTTTCCTCTTCAAGGATGGATAATTGTGTTCTTTTTCAAGAAATTGGATTGAATGATAGGGCTTGAGCCCATGATAAATATTTTCAAAATTTACTCCGAACAGGTCACTAGCATTAATGATGGCAATTGTCATTGGTGCGACGTCAGGGGTGTTGATGAGCTATTTATGCCTCCTGAAGAGGTGTTGTTGTTAGGAAGGAAAAAGTTTAAAGTTTAATCATAAAATTATGATTAAGGTTTAAAAGTCATCACTTAGTATTATGGCTAATAGGAAACTATAGTTTGCGAGAGTGTTGATAAGGGACTGATTGTGTATGGGAAAAACACATTCCCCCAGTGTACTCTATTTAAGGTAAACTATATTATTGTTTGATTGTTTTTCTAGATCAGGTTCCTATTTATTGGTCAAGTCTAAGGTTTAAAGTAGATCTTCGTTCGTGAGAGAGTGTTTACCTTATTGAATGAAGTTCAAACTATTCTAAAATTCAAATTTTAACATCACATTTATTTTAACACTTTCAGATATTAAAGTCTACATCAAAATCCATAAAAAATGATTAGTGAAGGGTTTTTGATATTTTGATGAAATCCTAACTAATAATAATAAATTGTTTATGATATCCATATTTTTTGAATTTTATAACATAAGAAAGATGCAATTTTTTGTCCTTTTCATGAATGCTTGGAATTTTTTTAAGATTAAGCCATATACATGCAAATACAAATATATATATCTTCTAAAAAGATAAATTAATTTAAAAGTTTTGAGATTTTTTTTTGAAATATTTCAGAGAAAATTAGATATTCTAATATCAAATATGTATAATATTTTTAAAAAAAAATATACAACCTGATATTATGCAAAATTGATAGAAAAACATGCGAGAAAATCACATTCGTTTTAAAAAATATTTTTGAATTTTTTTAAAAATATATGATAATATAATATATAAAAATTATATTACGTACACATATATAGGTTGGGTCGAGCCTAGCCGGGTTGGATCGAGATCATCTTAAAAAGGTTGGGTGATACGACCAAAAGATTGATGTCTTCTCCCAAGTGTAGGAGTGTCGAAGTACTAAATAACCTGGTATTTCGTACTATAATAAAGTTAATTGTATAAATTGTAAATAACAATTATAAACAACGATAATAGTAATAACAACATCAACAACAACAATACTACTAGTAGTAGTAATAATAATAATAATAAAGAAGGAGGAGAATAAGAAGTTGATGAGAACTTTGAGATGGAAGATCAATGTAAGGGTTAAACAACGATAACAACAAATGTCAAGGGTAGAGGATCTCACTAATGGTATATCAAACAAGTATAATATAGCCTCTTATTATTCAATTGGAAACCGTACACAAAAAAGGTTCGAATCAAATTATAAATTATTAACATTATTATATTAGTTATCTTATATGATTACTGTTAATACTTGTAAATATTGTCAGGCATTAATGATTATAACTTATGTTAACAACAAATCAAGTTTTTTTCATAACTTAGGTGTCGGTTATACCATACATTATGGGTATGAGAGTGCCAAGTATTTGTTGTACTAAATATTATATAACATAAATCTAAATTAGTCATTTAATAAGCAAAGTATTAAAGAGTGAACAAGATAACAAATACAAAACATGTTAGTTTCAAACATTAAAGTCCATATTTAGTTTACACTATACTTATTCTTACATCATTAGTGTAACCTTTTCACCTTGACATAATAAATTTAGCTAAACATAATAATAAATAAATAAATAAATCAACAAAATAAGAACATAAATAAGATAAAAGTTAACTAAGTAAAAAAAAAAGGAATTAAAAGGCATAAACTTGATTTAATGAAATCAAAACTTAAGCATTACAAAAATACAAAAAGAAAAGGCAAGAACATCATCTTGATCTGAAAATTAATATGCTTAAATGCATGGCAAATGCCTCCTTTTATAGGTCAAAATTAAAAACTATTGATTTAATGACTACTTGATGAGTGGGTAACCAACTCTTAACTTGGTGACAATCATTATCTTCTCTTGTCTGCCCAAAACGTCATTGATAACGTTAGAATTGGAGCTACTTAAAAACATAAAAGTTGTAAAACATTATCTCAGCTTTCCAGAAAAAAAAATAGAGGTCATTTGGATTTCTAAAACTGCAGATATGGGCCAAACATTTAACAATATTTAGGTTGCAGGATAAATTCAGACTTCTTCCTTGTTGTTACAATTTGGACTTGAAAATAGCCTTATTAAATCTTGGGTTTTATATAAAAGTTATAGGCTTATGTTGTACCTTTCCATCCATATAAAGTAGACTTAAATCCGATATCTACAGCTCCAAATATGACCTAATTATTGAATAGTGTTCCAATTTGGACTCTACCAGCATCTCTTTTCTAAGTTTGGGCATCTCTTTATCCTTTCAATTTCAGTTCTTAAACTCATTGACACGACTAAAAGATTGATGTCTTCTCCCAAGTACAAGAGTGTCGAAGTAATAAATAACCCGGTAAGACCGAGGTCGAACCGAAGGGAGGTTAATTGTATAAATTATAAACAACAATTATAAATAACAATAACAATAATAACAATAACAACAACAACAATAGTAGTAGTAGTAGTGATAATAAACAAAGAGAAGAAGAAGAAGAAGATGATGAGAACTTGGAGATAGAATATTAATGTAAGGATTAAACGATGATAATAACAAATGGCAAGGTTAGAGGATCCACTAATGGTATGTCAAATAAGTATAGTATAAACTCTTATTATTCAATTGGAAACCATACACAAAGAAGGTTCCAATCAGATTATATATTGTTAACATGATTACATTAGTCATCTTATTCGATTAATGCTAATACTTGTAAATCTCGTCAAGCATTCATGATTATAACTTATGTTAACAACAAATCAAGTTCCTTTCATAACTGAAATGTCGGTTATACCATACAGTATGGGCTATGAAAATGCCAAGCATTTGTTATACCAAGCGTTATACAACATAAATTAAGATTAGTCATTTAATAAACAAAGTATTAAAGAGTGAACAAGATAACAAATACAAAACATCTTAGTATCAAACATTAAAGTCCATATTAAGTTTACACTATACTTATTTTTACACCATTACTGTAACCTTTTTCACCTTGACATAATAAACTTAGCTAAACATAATGAAAGAAAGAAAAATAAATTAATAAAATAAAAACATAAATAAGATAAAAGTTAACTAAGTAAATGAAAGGAAATGAAAGGCATAAACTTGATATTAATGAAAGTAAACCATAAACATTACAAAAAATACAAATAGAGAAAGCAAGAGCATGATCTTGATCTAGAAACTAAAATGCCTAGATGCATAGCAAATGCCTCCTTTTATAGGCCAAAATTGGAAACTATTGATTTGATGACTAATTGATAAGTGGGTGACCAATTCTTGACTTGGTGACAATCTTTATCTTCTCTTATCTGCCAAAACATCATTGATATCATCAAAATTGGAGCCACTTGAAAACATAAAAGTTGTAGGAAATTATCTCATCTTTCTTGTGTAAAAATTTCAGGTCATTTTAACTTCTAGAACTCCAGATATGGGTCAAACATTGAATAGTGTTCAAGCTGGAAGATAGATTCGAACTTCTTTGTTGTTGCTACAATTTGGACTTGAGAATGATCTTTTTTTATCTTAGGCTCCATATGAAAGTTGTAGGCCTATGTATTACCTTTTCATCCATATAAAGTAGACCTAAATTTAAGATCTACAACTTCAGATATGACCTAATTTCCAAATAGTATTCCTGTTTGGATTGCACCGACATCTCTTTTCTAAGTTTAGTCATCTCTTTGTCCTTTCAATTTCAGTTCTTAATTCATCAATCAATCATTTTATTTATGTGATAGGCCTGCATTTAAAATAAACATTTACTATAAATTAAAGGTATCTTATATTATTAGATATATTATTATAAAACATGATTTAGTTAAGGAGTCATTGATACTTCAAGTGCAAAATGATGATATAAAATCTTGATAAAAAATACACTTTTAAGTACTAATCACACCTCTCAACCAGCTTATTACTAGTCTCTAGTAATCAAAGCATTACAATAGAAAAACAATTTATAAATTCCATAAAGCAAGGTATTCATCATTCAAGTTTCATTAATCTATCCAGATAAATAAACTGTCATTAAATTTATATATCTGCTCAATACCTCTTAACAAGATTTTAATAAACCTTTTTTTTATGCTCAATATATCAATACATAATTATGGAGCTTTTCTTGGAAGAAAACAAAAAAAAATTCTAATGTTTAAGGTTAACTTCCTTGGATTGGGATTATTATTATTATTATTCTATTTTTTAAAATATATATACATATAACTTAAAACATCATGCATCTTTAACCTATATAACGAGCTTTCGGCTAATGACTCCCAAACCAATTGGTCTTAGGGCATTAGGTGTTGAGATACCCCTACGAGCTTAGTAACTCGGGTTGCAGATACTGATATATAGATAGTGCAATATTTGATTCCCTTAAGATTTTCTCTTCAACCCATGTAACAAGCATTGGGCCAATAGCTCCCAAATCAGTTGACTTTAGGGTATTAGGTGTTAAAATATCCATTCGGCCTTAATTGTTTAGGTTAAGGAGGTTAAAAAACCAAATTTATCTATATTTTTATTATCATCATTTCATTTTTTTTGTTTTTTTAATTATATATTATCTCTTTCTCTTAGTTGTTACCTTTAACAAAAGAACATAAATAATATAATAATCCAATATGCAACCCACAATCATATGTTAAAATGTATGTGTGTAAATTAAGGTTTAAAAATACATGTTAAATGAGTATATAAGAAGAATTAAGTGGTAACAATGTGAGAGTTTGTAAACCTGAATATTTCAAGAAGTATTATAATAGACCTTATTAAGAATGATTACTAAGATGCGTCTCAAGAGTTATAAAAAGATCTTATTTATTCTGTCATCATAATAATAACAATTTTGCACATGCTTTATGAAATAGAAAACATATTTAGTTTTTTTTTTAGCTACTACCCTCTCCCCCTAACCAAAACGAAACATTGTCCTCAATGTTCTAAGGTAGAAAAATAGAGTATAGAAGATATCACCTGAAATAACAAACACTGACAAACCTGAAACACACTGAAACAAATATAAGAAACAACAAAACACAATAATAAAACCAAAAGACACAAAAATTCACAAATGAAGACTCAAATTTAATATAAAATTTTTACGGCTTTTCTTAGATGACCAATTTATACGATTTATGGAAGGATCAATTACATGAATGAAAGATTATAGTTGGTCAATCAATTGTTCAACAGTAACAACAGAGATTATGATTTGTCATGCAAAAGATGTTAGAAATTCCTCTTCCACAAGATGATCAAAAAAAGACAACAACTTATCATAATAACCATTAACATTTAACGAACCTATGAGTTTATAGTGAATGTGCAGTTGGACCCAAGAGAAAATATGAAAGATCTCTTTCAATGTGCCTAGACCACTTGGAAAAGCAATGAAGACATCAATATGGTTAAACATTGCATTCATTCGAGCAGACATTATAGAGACCTAAAGTTCCTCTCCAATTGTTTTTTCAATTATGTCCTCTTGTGCTAAAGTTTCGGGAACGACCCCCAAAACTTGACTACCTCCTAAAAATATAGTTATTGACACACCTCTCATTAACCCAAGATTGCCTCCCCCATACACTAAATGAATCTTTCTCTCAGCTAGCATCCAACCAAGATGATTTGCTGATTCTAAAAACTCCTTTTCTTTCCCAGGACTAGATCCACCAAAAACACAAATATTTTTTATTTGATGACTTAAAGAACGATTAAAATGCCCTCTATGAGTCAAGGATAGGCTTCTCATCTAGTTTTCTTAAAAACTAGCAAACATGATCTTTTTTAGTTAGATTTCCAAGACTAAGCCGATCATGTTCTTTATGAAAATGGAGTCATAAATCATGAATTGCACGATGCATATCTCCATTAGGATGCATCTCAAGAGTTAATAGAAGATTATCTAACGACTCCTTACTGAGGTCATCCTTAATGAACTGTATTTTATCTTCACCATTTATAGATACATTCCTAAAGAATAACATTGTGCATTACAAATCCATTTAGCACATCGATGACAAACACTGAACAATGTTCAAGCTAGAAGATAAATTCAGACTTCTTTGTTGTTGCTATAATTTGAACTTGAAAATGATATTTTTCCATCTTAGGCTCCATATAAAAGTTATAGGCCTATGTCTTACCTTTCCATCCATATAAAATAGACCTAAATTTGAGATCTACAGCTTCATATATGACCCAATTACCGAATAGTGTTCTGGTTTGGATTGCACCAACATCTCTTTTTTAAGTTTGGTCATCTTTTTGTCCTTTCAATTTCAATTCTTAAATTCATTAATCAATCATTTCATTTATATGATAGGCCTATATTTAAAATAAATATTTACCATAAAATAAAGGTATCTTATATTATTAGATATATTATTATAAAACATGCTTTAGTTAAGGAGTTATTGATACTTCAAGTGCAAATAATAACATAAAACTTTGATAAAAATACACTTTTAAGTACTAATAACTCATCAATTAATCCTTTTATTTATATGATAGGTCTGTCTTTAAAATGAATATTTACCATAAATTAAAGGTATCTTATAGTATTAGATATGTTATTATAAAACATGTTTTAGTTAAGGAGTTATTGATACTTCAAGTGTAAAATAGTGATATAAAACCTTGATAAAAATACACTTTTAAATATTAATCATTGGATCAATAATGGCCCAACAAATTTGACTCTTTTTTTTAGGGGGTGGGCCAGACCCGCCCCAGCCACCTAGGCAAGGTTTACATGAGTCCAACCCAACTTTAAGAGTTAATTATTTTGCCATTGCATGTGGTCAAGATTGGCCAAACTAATTTGATCTATTTTTTCTTTTTTTAGGGGGTTGGCCAGACCCAGCCCAACTACCTACGCTAAGTTGACATGAGTCCAACCCACTTTTAGGTGTTAATTATTCTATCATTTCATGCGATTAAGATTGGCCCAACAGATCTAACCCTTTTTTTAGAAAGTGAGTAACACGACCAAAATATTGATATCTTCTTCTAAATACAAGAGTGTCGAAGTAATAAATAACACGGCAAAATCAAAGTCGAATCACAAGGAGAATAATTATATAAATTATAAATAACAATAATACAACAACAACAATAGTAGTAGTAGTAGTAGCAGCAGCAGCAGCAGCAGTGACAGTCGTAGTAGTAGTAGTGATAGTGGTAGTGGTGGTGGTGGTGGTGGTGGTGGTAGCGGTCGTGGTGGTGGTGGAATAATAATATAAAAAAATAGAAGCAGTTGATGAGAACTTTGAGATGAAAGATCAATGTGAGAATTAAACAATGATAACAACAAATATCAAGGTTAGAGGATCTACTAATGATATTTCAAACAAGTGTATTATAAACTCGTATTATTTAGTTGGAAACCACAATAAAGGAGTTTTCAATCAAATTATAAATTGTTAACATAATTATTTTAATTATTTTCAATAATGCTAATATTTGCAAATATTGTCAAGTATTCATGATTATAACTTATGTTAACAACAAATCAAGTTCCTTTCATAGCATATATATTGGTTATATCATACAGTTGGGTTATAAAAGTGTTAAGTATTTGTTGTACCAAGTGTTATACAACACAAATCTAGACTAACCATGTAACAAGCAAAGTATTAAAAGTGAACAAGATAACAAATACAAAATATATTAGTATCAAATATTAAAGCCCATATTGAGTTTACACTATGCATATTATTTTTACACCATTAGTGTAACCTTTTCACCTTGACATAATAAACTTAATTAAACATAATAAAAGAGAAAAATATAAACAAACAAAATAAGAACATAAATAAAATAAAAGTTAACTAAGTAAATTAAAGGAAATAAAAGGTATAAACAAGATATTAATGAAAGCAAAACTTAAGCATTACAAAAGTACAAAGAGAGAAAAAGCAACAATATGATCTTGATCTGAAAACCAAGATGATTAAATGCATGATAAATACCTCCTTTTATAGGCTAAAATTTGAAACTATTGATTTGACAACTAATTATTGAGTAGGTAATCACATATTGACTTGGTAATAATTGTTATTTTCTTATTTGAATAAAATGTCATTGATAACGTCAGAATTTAAACCAGACTTCCATATAAAAATTCTAGAAAATTATCTCAGCTTTCTAGGAAAACAATTAGACTTCTAAAACTTGAGAAATGGGTTGAACACTAAACAATGTCCAGGCTGCAAGATAGATTTGGACTTCTACATTGTTGCTAAGATTTGAACTTTCAAATAATAGAATTGAGTCTTGACTTCCATATAAAAGTTTTAGGCCTATATTTTATATTTTGATCCATATAAAGCAGACCTAAATCTAGCATTTACAACTTTAGATATAACCTAATTACAGAATAGTGTTCCAGTTTGAACTGCACCAATATCTTTTTTATAAGTTTGGCTATCTCTTTATCTTTTCAATTTCAATATTCCAACTCATCAATCAATAATTTTATTTATGTAATATACCTGCATTTAGAATGAACATTTACCATAAATTAAAGGTATGTTATGGTATTAGACTTGTTGTTATAAAACATACTTTAGTTAAAGATTTATTAATACTTCAAGTGCAAAATGATGATATAAAATCTTGATAAAAATATACTTTTAAGTATTAATTAGTAGGTCAGACCCAGTCCAACCACCTAGGCTAGGTTGATACGGGTCTAACCCACCCTTAGGATATTTTGCATGCAATAGCCATGAGAACCAGGAGAAGGAATGAGGGAAGAAGAAAAGGGAGGCCACCTGATGCAAGTGGGAGGGGCTGCTGGTTTGGGTGGCTACAAAAGGCTGGTGACGATATTGGTGGAGAGTTTGGTCACTACCATAGTTGGAAGAAGAAGAAAAGGAAAAAATATATAAAGGGAAAAGGAAGGAGTTGGCAGTGGTTACCCTTATCATAGACGAGGAGATGAGTTCATAGAGAGGTTGAGCCGTCGTTTGTCACAACATGGAGAAGGTTGCGGTGGAAAAAGAAGCAGTGAAGAGAGAAAAAGAATTGAGAGACATCGCCTAGAAAAATTAGGAAGACTGGTTTTTAGCTAAATTTTGACTCGATTTTCTTCGTGCTAAGGCCATGAAAATCTACCGTTATTTAAAGGAGGTGGAAAAGGAAAGTTTTGTCTTTAATTGCAACAAATCTTGGCCCTTGTTTTGGTTGGGAAGGATCCTAATCTTTTGTTCAAAATAGACACTATGAATTGTCAAATCTAGCAGTTCAAGACTACCAGAGTTAGTTACTTTCGGTCAGCGTCGCGACCATTGTGGCGTCAATCGATCTGAACGAACCATACCTGGTTGTAAACTTGTAGTTAGATGTCGCATGATCGTTTTCGTGCAAGTTTTATCAAATTTGATGGACATATAAAGCATTAAATGCACCTGAAAACTAGACTCCTCAACAATCTTTTCAGGAAAAAATTAAAGAAGATAATGAATAGTAACCAGGCAACGATTTTTTTAAAATTATTCAAAACAACACTGTTTTGGGGGTTTTTAGGGTTTTGGTTAAAATTTAATTTAGTCCTCCAACTTTTGATTTATTTTAATTGCACCCTTAATTTGACCATTAACTTTTGATTAAAAGCAATTTAGCTCCTAAAAAAAATTCAATTTTGACCCTGAATTTCATTGCCATTTTTATTTTATTCATAGGTCTTAGATTTCTTCAATTTAGCCTCTAAATGACCATTAAACTTTAAATTTATTCAATTTCACCCTCAGTTTCAATCAATTAAACCCTATAGTTCTACTTCATTTGCAAAATAATCATTAGCTGTGAAATTTTTCAATTTAACTCCTATTTGATCTTAAAACTTTGATTTTCTTATGATTTTGCCCCTAATTTCAAGTAATTGACTTGGTAAAAATTAAATTTGGTCTTTTAAAATTCTAATTTTCTCAATTAAGCTCAAATTAGACTTCTAAACTTAATTTTTTACCAATTAAACCTAATAAAATTAATTTAGCCATTTTAAAGTATAATTAAGTCATCGCACCTAGTTAAATTCTTTAATTGGATCCAAATTAATTCTTATACATGATTCAATTTTAATTTAGCCTATGATTAAATTAAATTAGCATATTAAAATTTTAATTATATTCTTGAACTTAATTTTTATGTATTTTTTGGAATCCTCGCCAACTTGTTTTCTTCACATTACCAGTCTTTATTTTATTTTTTAATTTGTATTTAAAAAATAAATTTAGAGAATAACCTAAAAATAAGTTATGACAACAACAATATACAATGGTTCTTCACCTTTGATAACAGGAGAAATGGTGCTATGAAGAACACTGTGATTAGAAAGCAATGTCTGTTAAGAAGTGGAGGGGAAAATGGTTGGTTATAATATATGTTACAACGATCAATCATCAAGAGACATTGCAATTTATATGGAATTATTCCCACTATTGGAAGGTCACTCCCACGAATTAAACAACAAGCCTTATCTAAGCTTGAATGAGGAGAAATATTATGTAGTGCTGGATTCAACCGGCATTGACTATGAAGTCGATGAGATGATCAAGGGATATTATCAGGCTATTTTTAAATGTATAAAGTCGCTCTGCCATTTTCCTTTTTTTTTTTGTTTCAAAATCTAACGTTTTTTTATTTGTATAAGGCTAATAGCTGAAAGAGGAGGAGATATGTCATAGGATTTCCTGTAAAGAGCTTGCCTAAGGTTATTTTTGTCTCGTACCACTAGTAAAGGGGAGGGGAGACTCCCTCATCCTTGTCAAAAAAACTTTTTTTCTTCTTAAAAGCCTAGTATCTATGGAGAGAATAATGGTGGATATAGCCCCTCTAAAAGTTAAGGGTTATGATCTTCCTTTATCTTGGGAATAAGTAAACTTAGCTTCTCCTATCATGAATGCGAATGCGACCATTCATTTTAAAAAGAGAAAAATCTCTACCCTATTAGAAACCTATGTTCCAATCCCATCGATAGAGGCTCTTACGGTGGTGTTCCATTTGCCTTAACTTCCTGCATTACTAGTTGAGGAAGTAGTAGCTAGGACCTCCACTAGAGCTAACATCAAGGAGTTTAAGAATGTTTTCTCTGACTTGGCTCCTCCTATCATTATTACAATGTGACCATCCGTTTCAAGAAGAGAAAAATCTCTAACCTAGTAGAAACTCATGTTCCAATCCCATTGATAGAGGCTCTTATGGTGGTGTTCCCTTTGCCTTAACTTCTTACGTAGCTAGTTAAGGAAGCAGCAGCTAGGACCTCCACTAGAGCTAACACTAAAGAGTTTATTGGTGTTTTCTCTAACTTGGCTCTAAGTCATGATTTTTTTGATTTCTCAACTCTGATGAGTGAGGAGAGGCAATTCATAGAGGCTGTGTTAAGAGGGAAAACAAGCATCGAGATGGTGAGAACATTAGAGAGGGTCTTCACCATCCCATTAGATATCTCAATGATGTCTGATGAAAGCTTTCATCATCATTTAGCTTTAACTAGCCAAATGATTTTTAATGTAAGGAAAAAATAAGCCCCCTTTTCTTTTTTTAAATTTGGTTTGGTGATTATATTTTTTTAATATTTATCCTTAGCAAACCTTTATAATGTTCTTGGCTCTGGGTCGAAATCCATTTGATTGTTTAACTTAGATGAGTAAGGAGAGGCAATTCATAGAGGTTATGTTTGAAGGGAAAATGGATGTAGAGGTGGTGAGAACATTGAAGAAGGTCGTCACCATCCTATCAGATATCTTAGTGATGTCTGATAAAAGCTTTCATCATCACTTAGCTTTAACTAGCTAAATTATTTTTAATATAAGGGAAAAAAAAACTTTTGCTTCTCTTTTAGCTTTGGTTTAATGATTATATTTTTAACATTTATTCTTGGTAGACCTTTAAAATGTATGCCCATTTTTAAAGGCATTGGTGACTGGAAGGGGTTATGTAAAGGCAGTCGTGGCTGCGAACAAGGAAAATCAGATTGCTTTTAAACAATTACAAGAGAAAAAAAAACTATTGTAGAGGCCAAGCTATAGAGTATTGAGGTGGCCTATATCACGCTCAAAGACCAAGCTCAAAGCCTTTCCCTTGAGTTGGGTTCCAGGGAAAAAGTACTTAAGGCCTTCTACAACGTGGTCCCCTTGAGGCAGGAGCTTTTTGAATCTAGGGACTCCGAAGTTAGTTTTTAAGGTGAGCTTGCTGCCACATGAGTTGAGCTTGTTACCACATGAGTTGAACTTATTGCTATTGTTAATGAAAAAACCCAGCATTCCTAAACAAAGATGAAGGCCTTAAAGGACTCTCCTGAGAAGTTTTAAAAAATTTTTAGGGGTTTAGCAACTTTGATCGAGATGATGAGAGACAAAATTTTCTTGGCCATGACAAACTTGCACTTCTTCAATCTTTTAAGAGGAATACATGTGGATTTCATTGCAGCCTTCCATTTAGTCCTATTCCCTAATTTCAAAGATGTATTTCCAACTAGGGATGCTGTAAACCGGTGAAAGGAATATCTAGCAGGTGAGCCTAAGCCAAATTTTTAGACCCTCTGTATATATTTATTCTTCTTTTATATACATCATTTATTTTATATTATAACTCTTTTACCTTCACATTACTTTCCACAAGTTTAGAGTCCTTATATGAGTTCAATGCCTATACATAGAAAATCATTTCTAGGTCCAACACATATACTTAGAAAATTATTTCTTGATCTAAAGCTCATATTTAGAAAATTGTCACCAAGTCGAACGCCCATACTTAGAAAATCATTTATGGTAATGAGCGATGAATCATCTAACCTTATAAGAGTTTATGATGGATATGCCTTTTAGGAACTGAAAAGGGATATCATTTACAGATGTCTATTTATTGCTAATGCAACATTTATCCCATCCTTAGAAAAAAGTATGATCATACTAGGGAAAACATGTCAATCCATTTTAAGGTAAAATGTTGTGGCATTAAGGAGATGTTCATTACTTCCAAAGTAAATGTGTTATCGCACTAGGAGGAGTAAATTCTTCCTATATATCCATCCTCTTTATCGATGTAGCATTTATCCCATCTTTAGAGAAAAGTGTGATCGTACTAAGAAGAACATATTAATCCTTTCCAAGGTAAAGTACGTCTTAGCACTAGGGAGAACATTTTAATCCTTTCCAAGGTAAAATGTGTTGTAGCATTAGGAAAACATTCATTACTTCTAAAGTAAATGTGTTATTGCACTTAGGAGAGTAAATCCATTACATCTTTAGAAGAATTGAGAGTCTTACGCCCTTAAGATACTATATCTATCCTCGATGTTGATGCAACATCTATCCATTCTTGGAGAAAAGTGTGATCGTACTAGGGAGAACATTTTAATCCTTTCCAAGGTAAAATGTGTTGTAGCACTAAGAAAACATTCATTACTTCCAGAGTAAATATGTTATTACACTCAGGAGAGTAAATCCATCACATCTTTAGAAGAATGAAGAGTTTTACGCCCTAAAGATACCATATTCATCCTCGATGTTGATGCAATGTCTATCCATTCTTGGAGAAAAGTGTGATCGTACTAGGGAGAACATTTTAATCCTTTCCAAGGTAAAATGTGTTGTAGCACTAGGAAAATGTTCATTACTTCTAAAGTAAATGTGGTATCACATTGGGAAGAGTGAATCCATCTCATCTTTGTAAGATTTGAAAGGCTTACTGATTAGTACTTAAAAGTGTATTTTTATCAAGATTTTATATCATCATTTTGCACTTAAAGTATCAATAACTCCTTAACTAAAACAGATTTTATAATAACATATCTAATAATATAAGATACCTTTAATTTGTGGTAAATATTTATTTTAAGTACAGGCTTATTACATAAATAAAAGGATTAATTGATGAATTTAAAAACTGAAATTAAAGGACAAAGAGATGGTCAAACTTAAAAAAAAAAAAAAAAAGTTATTGGTGTAATCTAAACTGGAACACTGTTCAGTAATTGGGTCATATCTGGAGCTATAGATCTCGAATTTAGATCTACTTTATATGGATGAAAAGGTAAGATACGGGCTTATAACTTTCATAGGAGCCTAAGATTTAAAAAAGTCATTTTCAATTTCAAATTATAGCAACAATAAAGAAGTCTGAATTTATCATCTAGCCCAATCACTGTTTAGTATTTAGCCCATATCTAGAGTTCTAAAAATCCAAATGACCTTCATTTTTCACCCTAGAAAGCTCAGACAATTTTCTACAATTTTTATATTTCAAGTGATTCCAATTTTGATGTTATCAGTGACGTTTTGGGCAGACAAAAGAAGATAAGGATTGTCACCAAGTCAAAAGTTGGTCACCCACTCATCAATTAGTCATCAAATCAATAGTTTCTAATTTTGGCCTATAAATGGAGACATTTGTCATGCATTTAGGCATCTTGATTTGCAGATTAAGATCATGCTCTTGCTTTCTCTCTTTATATTTTTTGTAATGTTTATGCTTTGCTTTCATTAATATCAAGTTTATATGTTTCATTTCCTTTCATTTACTTAGTTAAATTTTATCTTATTTATATTCTTATTTTGTTTATTTATTTTTCTTTCTTTCATTATGTTTAGTTAAATTTATTATGTCAAGGTGAAAAGGTTACACTAATGGTGTAAAAATAAGTATATTGTATACTTAATATGGACTTTAATGTTTGATACTAACATGTTTTGTATTTGTTATCTTATTCACTCTTTAATATTTTACTTGTTAAATGAATAATCTAGATTTATGTTGTATAATACTTGGTACAACAAATACTTGGCACTCTCATAACCCATACTGTATAGGATAACCGACACCTGAGCTATGAAAGGAACTTGATTTGTTGTTAACATAAGTTATAATCATGAATGTCTAACGAGATTTACAAGTATTAGCATTAATCAAATAAGATAACTAATATGATCATATTAACAATTTATAATATGATTAGAACCTTCTTTGTGTGTGGTTTCCAATTGAATAATAAGTGTTTATACTATACTTGTTTGACATACCATTAGTGGAACCTCTAACCTTGATATTTGTTGTTATCATTGTTTAATCCTTACATTGATATTTCATCTCAAAGTTCTCATCTTCTTCTTTTTTTTCTTTTTTTTTCTCCTTCATTTTCTTTATTATTGTTGTTGTTGTATTATTGTCATCTATAATTTATATAATTAATCTCCATGTGGTTCGACCTTGGTCTTGCTAGGTTATTTATTACTTTGACACTCCTGCATTTAGAAAAAGACATCAATCTTTTAGTCGTGTCACTTACACCCTAGAAAAATCATATCAATCCCCGTTGCTGATACAAAGTCTATCCTATCATTGGATAAAAATGTGATCGCATTAGAAAGAGCATGTTAATCCTTTCTAATGTAAAATGTGTCGTAACACCAGGAAGATATTCATTACTTTCAAATTAAATATGTTATCATACTAGAAAAGGTACATTCATCTCATCTTTGGAATATTTGAGATCTAGAGAGTAAAAAATATTTGTTATTTTGAACAATATAAATTATATACAAGAAATTTACATTTTTAGTCATTGATCATAAAACATTTCTATCATGCTTTGGGGTCGTAAAGAGGAGAGGGGATTGTTTCTCCGATGAAAGTTTTATAGATAGTCATTAAAAGTACTCTTCCCAGATAAATATAGTTCCTTCAATTATTATGAAAATATAACTAGCGAAAGAGAAGGTAACCTCCATATTTAGGGGTGTCCTTCAATTATATGAAAATATAACTAGTGAAAAAGAAGGTAACCTCTATATTTAGGGGTGTCCTTCAATTATATGAAAATATAACTAGTGAAAAAGAAGGTAACCACCCTACTTAGGGGTTATTTATCCTCTAAGGTCTGCAAACTTAGTATGAGTCTTTAGTTAGCAATAATTCTTGAAGTTGTATAAATTGAACTAGTTCTCTATTTGTAGTCATTAAAGGCTTTTCAAAACCTCGAAGTTCCAACTATTATAATAATTAAGGATGATAATAGCAATGAAGTTATTAGTTTTTAACAACTTCTAAAGTTACGATTTGAACCAATATCTTATGGTGCTTGTCGAAAATCTTCAAAAACTTCAAGGCTTCAAATCCATTGGTAATTAGGAATAATAATGATCTTGATGAAGAAGAGATCAATGACTTTTTGATTATTTTTTTACTAATAGTGCTACTAATGAGGTTTGATTTTTCTCAACATATATAGATTTTTAGGGCTATCTTTTAAAAGAATATTGTTTTTTCTCTTATATGATATTAACTTAATCATAAAAAAATCCCAAAACTTTAGGGAGGGAACCTTTTCAAGATATTGAGCATAAATCATCAATCATTTTGTCAAAAAAAAAAATTAGATTGTCAAAACAAGAAAATTAATAATTTTATCACAAACCTCAGCTTGTTATTTAAGCTCAATAGACAAAATCAACCGTATTTAGTTCTATCATTTTGAGAACTAAACAACTTTATTGACATTCTCCTGGTATAGAATAAATCCTTCCCTTTGTTTCTACAAATAGAATTGTGACATCATGACTAAAATACTAAAAAAAAAAGAGGGAATCTCTTCTCCGCAACTGAGAAAGGGAGTTCCGTAGGAGGTCCATAAGTTCTATACATAATATATGAGTTACTAAGCATATTAATTGGGTCCGGGCATTGTAAATCATTCCCATTTAGTTCAAAAAGCATGACACTCATAGTTCTCTTATGAGCTTTGTAACTGCAGGCTAGTCTATGACGCTTTTGTTCATGCTGGCATATAAAGGGAAGTAGACAGATTGTAGTATTTGAGTTTGTTAATAGAAGCACTAGTTTCAAGTCTCTGCTACTATATAAAGAAACAAGTAACTTCAATCTGATAATATGATGGATTCTAAATCGGCACAGGGTGTTGTTATTCAGGACTGCTTAAGTTATTTGGCTTACCATTATTATTTAGAAGCAAGCATGCTTTACAATAAGTGTTAATACCCGGGGTTCTAATTTTTATTTTGACTGTTATTTCTCTGAAAGTAATATGTTTTGGAACTTGGATGTACAGTGCTTGTTTTCAGTGTCATGTATCGTTATTCTGAAGCGAGGTGAGCTTATTCCTTCTGCAGGAATGGTGAGCATATGTGTGTTTGGGACCCTTTGATCCTCATCCCAATTCGCATATTGGGATGTGTTACTGAACACCTTGCTGTCTTTTGGCGTGTCTGGAAAGAAGGTGGAACAGGTTTTTTGTACTGGGGTGCCAACAGCTATGAGAAGGCTAATATTCATAGTTTCTCATTCATTCATAAATTAGAACAGTTATAAATCCTTGCTTTCCTTTTCTTTTTCTCTGACAATGAAATGTTTGTCTGCGAGCAGATAAGATTTTGGCGTTGCCCACTGCCAAGTGATGGATTTTGGTTATAAATCCTTGCTTCTTTGTTTTTTTTTTCTCTGGCAATGAAATGTTTGCCTGTAAACAGATCAGCTTCAGGTACTATCCAGGCTAGGTGTTCTCATCTTCCCGTCAGCCAGTTGCTTCTATTATGCTAGAGCGCACACTTTGTGGCTTGCGGGTAAGAAAAATTTGAGTGGTCATTCATTTATTTAGAGTAAGGGCGGTACGGGGTTTGATGCTATGCGAGTTTCTAACAAGATTTCCAGGACTTTTATTTCAAAATAAAATCTTTTCAAATCTTTTTTTTTTATAAATGATGAAAGCAATCTCATTTCATGCTAGGATCAATAGTTTTTAATTGGTACTTTAGTATTCCAGTCCCTCTTACATTCGACTTGAATACATCTCCATCAATTTGTCGCGCAATATTGTCAGGCTTGAATCCGGCTTTTCCATTGCAGACATTTGTCTTGTTTTGACTCATTATGGACCATTCAAGTATTTTCCATGCTAAACTCGGAATCCCACACGAGTGCCATGGATGTGGTAATTGAAAATTATCAATGCTTGGCGCACTCTTTCTAACACGCGCCCACGAGGAAGCTAGGAGTTGTGAATGGATGGACGGTGCTGGGTTTGTCTATAATACATGTTTCATGTTTTGATTATTTTTTTCACCTTTTGTTATTCTATCAGGACTTTTCGAGTACTGCAGATCTGTACTTCGAGATATGGGAGGGATGAAGGGCTTGCTCTTCTGGAAAAGACAGGCATGCATCTAGGTCCAGATCGATCTAGCGTTATACGCTAGATCGAGCACATGCCAATATATAGATGTCATGCGAGGTGAGATCTTCATTGCATGCCGGTCATAAATATTGGCAGTGTTCCATGCGTTGAGTATATGGTTTTTGTAATCCATGGAAACTTTTTGTACTTTAAAGATGAAATGGTTTGTCCAACTGCATGAACTGCTGCAAAGTAATTCTGGACGAGAATATAACGGTACATTCAAAGAACCATTGCTAGGATTCTCCTGGCATGCATGACGTTAGCCTATCAGCACCAGGCATTATCCTTCCAAGTGGCCAGGTGTGTGCTTTCTCCCACCTGCTTGAAACTAAAGACTCGTAACCATCAGCAGTATTATGCCATATGTAGTAGTAGTAGCACAAATGTAAATGTTGCCTGAACGTCATTATATTCTGTTCATAATGTACCTGACCTTTTGTTTTTTGTTTTTTCATAATAAAAACATGCATGTGTACAAATGGAGAAGGCAATGCCTGCGGCACGACGTCTGACCTTCAACGTGTAATCCGTGTGTTTCAGAGATTCTTCTGGGATATTTGAGATGAGGTTTAAAAGAAATATCTGATGCTGTGTTTCTCCTCGGTTGGAAATTATCAATGTTACGCAATCAACTCCATGTACTGGAATCGGAATAGCAAGAGTGGGGCAAACCTTTTTATAAAGGAGAAAAGGTATGGAGGGAGGGGAGGAATGAAACCATCAAGGTTAAAGGTGTGCCTGCTGGAATCGGAAAAGCAACCTCAAGATAATCAAATTGGCTATCATTACTTCGTGGACCTGTCACCCTTCTCTGCTTTTTGTTTTGTGCTTTGCTCGCTGACTTGTAGTCTTACTTTTTATTCCCTTTGGTCCATCAACTTTGTTAGTATACAGGTTTTAGAAATGTGGAGTGTAGTGTATGTGTTCTCAGATTTCCCTCAGTGCTGCCAAACTTCTGAAGGGTAGCAGCTTGCTTTGAAATTGAATTAGTAAAGGATGTTTTCTAATCTTTTCCTTTGGTTTTCAATAATTGCAGCCTGATAGAAAGAGAGGAAGGAGACTACATTCCTGGACAGCCTGTGTTATTTCTAGGTTATGATCTGTTTTTTTTTTTTGTCTGAAAAACATTTTTCAAATTGGTTTTTTAATATTAAATTCATATTTTTTAATTGTTTTTAAATGATTTTGATATGTTAATATTAAAAATATAAAATATAAAAATATATTATTTTAATATATTTTCAATTAAAAATTAATTTAAATTATAATAATATATATTGCTCACAAAATCAAACAGACATGTAATATATGTTCCTTTTCAGTGGGAAAAACAATGGTAGGTTTTTATTATAAAGTAGTAGATTTGTATCATAATAATTCATGAAATTAAGCATACACAAATCAAAGAGAAATCAGAGTATTTATTTTCATGTTTGAAAATTTTTTTCAAACTGTTTTTTAACTAGAAAGAATGATGTTTTTCTTTTATAATTTTAACATGTTAATATAAAAAAAAATAATTTTAATATATTTTTAACTAAAAAATATTTTAAAAAGTACTAAATAACAAATAGTTTTCTAACTTGGTTAAAATTTGTTTGTTTTTATATTTTAAAAGCATTTTTAAAAAAAATTGCTTTAATTTTTTTTATCTTAATATGTTGATGTTAAAAATAAATTTAAAAAATAAAAAAATATTATTTTAATATATTTATAAATAAAAAAATATTCTAAAAAATAATTGTTATTACAATAACAAATAAAATTTAAATCTCACACTAAACTATCTCATGAAATATATATATATATATATATATATATATATATATATATTGAAATAAAAAAATATTCAAAAAATTTTAAAAACAAAATTTAACCACAGTATCAAATACCTCAAGCTCTTAACACTTTGATTGTTGCTTATCAATAACAAGCAAATTAATGCTATCTAACCTGACCTAATTCAAATTTCTGTGTTTTGTCCTCCATTTTTTAAAAAGCATAATGATAACACGCTCCTGAAAAGATAAGCTCAAAGCCCTCATAATTAAGCTCGGATAAGGGTCAACACGAAAGAATATAAAATATATCTGATATTAAAACAGAGATTCGACTTTTTGAGTGCGAGTACAATTCTTTTCCACATAACCCCATCATGGATTCTTGCTTGTATGGCTCGGCATCTTGACATCAGACAATTTAATTTCCTCGGAAACTTCAAAGATTGGCTGCGCTGCCTTGCCTCATGTTCACACTTGATGATTATGTGCGCGTGAGTCGTTTCCTTATGAATTGTTAATAACTTAAGATCTAATATTCTACTAGTAATTATTTGTTGATGATCAATAGCTAGTAAATAAGGGGGGAGATGGTCTGTCTAACGGTGGCCCATCCCAGCACCCATCAGATCGGAGCTCAGACCAACCATATAGCATCTAGTCTTGGACCCACAGTGATGGGCCACACAATAGATACACATGGACTAAGCAAGTGGATAGATTGAAGTTGGTGGAGGCCAGAGCGGCTTTAATTGGCACATGCAAGTTCAAAAGTCGGAAGTACCCCTACACGTGGCAGCAATCATTTTAGATTTGAAACTGTGCCCCTCGGAGTGGCTCATCATCTGATGGTCTAGCTACACTCCCTTTACGTAAAAAGACAAGCTACTTTTACCAGTTCAAGTAAACAAAAGAAAGTAAGATTACGTAGGACAACCACATCTGATCCCTTTTTACTGCCAATACTGTTTTCACCTCTATTTTTCTAACTTTTATTGATTTGTTCTGGAATAAGAAAACATATATATATAATCTTAATCAGATTATTTAAAAGTCCTGCTTACTTAAGAAATATAATATTTTGATTGTTGTTTTTTTATTTGTTTCTTGCAATATTTGTATGCTTTTCAATCATAAAATTCATTTTTTTTAAACAGTTCATTTAGTTTTTTTAAATATTTAATTTGTTAATGAAGATTTTAATTATGTTTCTAATAATGTTTTTTTAATTTAATTTAATTTACTCACAACACTATAATTCATTCCCATTGATAAGTTTGTTAGATAAACGCCTAGGGTCCAAAAATTGAACCAATTTAAATAAGGATTGTAATTACATTTAGAAACACATCACCGTGCTTTATGTAATTTCTATTTATGTTTTTAGGTGTTTTTTAAAATTATTTTATATTAAAAAAATTGATTTTTTTATTATTTTCTAATGATTTTTATGTATTAATATAATAAATAAATAAATAACTATTTTTGATGTATTTTGATAACAAATATATAAGGTTTTTTTTCTTTTAGTATTACCATCAATAAGAGTAACTATAAGAATTTTTTTTCATTTGGTTTAGATCACTTAATTATTATTTAAATTTTTTCTATTTATATTGCATACTTGATAAACCTAAATTTAATAAGTTAAAAATACCATAAAAACAATCCTTCATTGAACTCGATCGAAATATGAATCCATCCTTCCTAGAGCTCAATCAAGGGATGGACTTATTCTTCTTTGAACACGATCAAGGGAATGATATTTTTTCCTTTGGGCATGCTCTACGGACAAATCTGATATCCCTTGAACTCATCCTATAAATATGCTTGATCTTTATAGAGTTCACCATAAGATAGATTGATTATCCTTTGGACCTAACTAAGGGAAGGACCCATCTTATTTGAATTTAGCTTAAAAAAAGAGCTCAACTTTCATGGGTTTAGTGACATTTAATATCTTGTACCTTGATTTTTTTATATTTTTTAAATGTATAAAAATTCTCTAAAAATCTACTATATTTTCATGAAATATTGATATAAATATAGGATATATGTATCCCTTGTTAAACGTTATTAGGATAAAATTACACTTAGACTCTTTTATTTATAAAAATACAAAATTTATATGTTATAAATACATCATGAGACTTTTAAAATACAGATTCACAATTTTTATTTTTTACTGTATATATATTTTCAGATCATCTCTCTCTATAATATTATTATTATTTTAAAAAAATACTTATTGAAGAATTGATAAGTCCTCATCTCCATTAAAATAAATCTTTTGTAGGAACTAGCCACGAATTATATTGATCTACTAAGTAACAAGTATAAGCTATCAATCACCCTAGTCAAGGAGAATGAATGGGATTACTAGGATCAATTGATTAACCAATTATCTAACCAAGAAATTCTATTTCTAAATTATTTGAATTTTTTAACATATCATCAATATTAAATATAAAAACTAATTTATGTTAATCTTAGTTTTAGATTTTTTAGCCACCTTTGGCAACCTATCTAAACTAAATCCAATAGGTAACAAAAAAGAGGTTAAATGAGCAAGTGATTGCTAGAGTTTGCATTAGCTGCAATATCAAATGTTGCTGTAGTTTACAAGTGAATAAATAAAAAAATTGTATATTATATTAGAAAGAAATACTCTACTCTAAATATTTATTGGTACAAGTTTTTATTGTATAATAAATTAAAAATTATGATAGGTGGACTCTCCTAGTGGACTTTTTAATACTATTATATGGATTTATAATATTAAAAAATAGAACTTGATGCTTGAAACTTATAACTTAATTTGCTAGTAAATTTAAGTTTTTATTGATTTAATTTCTTTTTAATTTTTGTAATTAATTTTAACATTTATAATTGTTGAAATAAAATTAAATAATAACTAATTAATTTAAGTCAAAATATAATTTCTTATTAACACTCATATAGTTTCATTAAAATATTTTAAAAAGATATAAATTTGTTATTGCACCAAGAAAAAATATATATAAAAAAAATAGTTCATATCTTTTGTTTTTTTTCCTTATTCTCTTAGAGGTTTAGATGATTAATTATGATATCATAAAATGATTATTTTTATTCGAGGCAAATAAATATTTTAGAAATAATATTTTCATGGACCAATTGATTATACTCTTTATTTATTTCCATGCCCATAATCTTACTAACACCATATGGCAAGCAAACACATTGACAAGGTGGAAATAACTGGATCAATACGCGGGCATGGAGTTGATTACAGATTCATAAGCAATGGATGGCTTGAAGGACCACTTGTCATCAGCTAAGAGTATTATCACGTACAACCTCCAAGTTAAATTAAAAAATGAAAATAATTTTTTTTTTAACATGCTTTTAAAATGATTTTTAAATTATTTTTATCTAAAAAATTTAAATTAATGCTTTATAATTTTTTTATAATTTTGGTGTACTAACATAAAAAATATAAAATATAAAATATATATTATTTTAATATATTTTTAATTTAAAAATATTTTTAAAAACACTATACATCACATTACCAAATAAATTTATTATCTATTTAATGTTGTGGTGCAGTACCAATGAATACGCTATCCACAACTTCAAAAATTGTTTGATTTTTATTGTTTAAACCTACGTTTAATCATGAATTATACTAAAACAACACTTGGATCGGAGAAAAAACTGTAATTTATATAAAAATAACTTAAACCTGTTTTTTATACAATAATTTATTATAATATCAAACACACGTAAACTTTTGCTTGCATGTGGATGAAGGTTTGACTGGGTGTGATATTTTTTTCTCAATGCATAAAAAATTTGTTATTTACTATTATAAAAAAAACACAGCATAGCTTTCTGGGCTTCTTGAAAAGTTTATTTAGGAATATGATAAATATTATATTTTAAAGTATTTTTTATTTAAAAATATATTAAAATAATTTTTTAAATTTATTTTTAACATTATCACATCAAAATAATTTAAATATATTTAATTTTTTTTAAAAAAAAATCAAATTTTAGGTAAACAGCGTTTTAGCTGTATTCGTGAACACTAAAAAAATAAAAGAAAGCAAGGAAACCAATTGTTAACGTTTGTCTTTTATGTCTCGCTTGTCCTTGTCGGTTCTATGAAGCATAAAATATTGTCTTCAAGCAAAGCACTTACAAAAAAAATAAAATGAAGAAATAGTATTCAGTTTTAGATCAGAATATATAAATGTTCCGCGATACGCGGGCCAAGTTAATTTTTTACAAATTTAAAAATGGATGTTCGTGATATCAGTATTTTATAAAAAATAAATAAATATAAAAATTTAATAATTAAAAGAGATAGACTTGTGGTAAAAGCAATAATTTTAAAAACAAACAAAAATAAAACACAATAAATTGAACATTTCATGTTTATTTTCACACAATAAATTCAATTTATTAAAAAATAATTTTTTTTAAATAAACTAGATTCAATAAAGATAAAAAAATAATAATTTAAGTTAACTCTTATTGCTTTTAAAACCATAAAAAAAATTCTATTAAAAAACAATAAAATATTAAAAAATAAAATTTAAAAAATTAAAAATAAAACCAAGTGAGTACATGTGAATTTTATAAACTAAGGTTAATATCTCAACTCGTAACCTATTATGTTATATACTTGAGCTATATTAAATAACTCAGTATATTTCAGATTAAATGTTAGATGATAAAATTAATTAATTTAATTTAATTAAAAAATAAAATTTCTTTTAAAAAAGCTAGATTTAATAAAGATTGGAAAAAAAAAACCATATTCAACCCTTGTTATTTTTAAAAGAAAGATGAATCACATTGAAAGAGAATAAAAAAAAATGGTAAATAATGAAATATAAAAAGAAAAATAGAGCTTCAAAAAACCAAGTAAGTCCGTGAATTTTGTAAAATTAAGTTAAATTCTCAAATCCATAACTATTAAATTTTTGATTTGGGTTCAACCTAAAAGCTCAACATTAAAATAAAAAAATATTGAAAAAAAAAATTAATCTATTTCAATTAAAAAAAATCCTTTTCAAAAAATAAATTTAACAAAGATAAAAAAAAAAACCAAAAACAAGACAACCCATGTTGCTTTCAAAACGACTAAAAACTTATCATAGAAAGTGAATTAAAAAATAAAAAAAATATTGGAGGATGCAAATAAAAAAAAGCTTAAAAAGAAAAAAAAATCCAAGAAAATTCATGTTAATTTTGTAAATCAGAGTTGATCTCTTAAATCAATAAACCATTAAAATCAATTTAAAAAAATCTTTCAAGGTAAAAACAATACAATAAAAAATAAATCTGACATGAAAAAATCTAAAAAAAATGAAATTAAAAAAAATTATAGAAACCATCTGAAAAAATGTGAACCAAATATGATAGATGAAAATATCTATTATGGATGAAATTGAAAAAAAAAATTTAATTTAATAAATTGTTATAGATTAAAAAAATGCAATAAAGAGAACAATGATGAAATTGAAAAAACTCTTAATTTCATAAATTATTTTGAATTTTAAAAATTATAATAAAAAATAAAAATTAAATTTTAAATACAACATACCTAAAGGTTAATTTGAGTTTTAAGACCAGTATGAAAATTAAAGAATTGAGAAGAAAAGGAGAAAAAAATATATCTTATATGTCACCTCAATTATTATTGAGCTATACATGCCACTTATTTGTGAAGAGGATATGACATTCTGGAATCAATGTTTTGGTTGTAACAACGCCTCACATATTATTTAAAATCAATATATAATTTGTGAACATGTTTGAATTTTTTTACATTTTTTATTTATTAAATTATTTTACTATCTTTAATAACACTTAATAATTATCAAATCACCACATTTAAGTAAGAAAAGAATTTTAATTCAAAGACAATCCTTTTTTTTTATTTTTCAAAGGCAAAGAAATAATTTACTTGTTTAAAAATTAATTCAAAGACTACAAAACTCATGCACCTAAGTTTTTTTCTTTTTTTTGTCTTTCAATGGCAATTAAGCAATCACAATATGTAAAGGAAACGTAAAAATACCCTCTAACCCCACCTTTTATAACCTTTTATAACAATGACTAATGTGTTTTTTGAAAATAAAAAACTATTCTATTTCTCAATCCAAGCTTTTTAGTTTGCCCATCAAAAGATAAAATTAATATTTCAATTCATAATAAAATGCTAATTTATTTTAGTATAGGATACTAGATTTATTTATCTGCATTATGTTATGTTGTGCAGTAGATTATTTTTTTAATAAAAAAATATTTAAATAATGATAATCTAAATAAACTTGAGTTAACTTGATTAACTTATAATCCATAACAATCTTAAAAGAAAAAAAAAGAAAAAAAAAAAGTTCAAGATCCAATAGTTTAAAGTTAAAAAATCAAATAAAAAATAAAAAAATCAAAATTAAAATAGGTTAATCTTTGAAACAGTTATTTTTATCATGAAACTGAGATGACCATATAGGAAGCCAATAAAAAATCTAAAATAAAATTCTTAATCATTAAAAAAATAAAAATAAAATAAATAGTAATCAAAATAATATGGATCAAATATAATACAAAAACTAATGGAAGAAAATAATGAGAGACTTAATTGAAAAATAAAATAAAAAAGATTAAAAAAACAATTAAAAGAATGATAATCAAATTTGAATAGAAAAATAAAATAAAATGTTAAGAAAAAAAATTAAAAAAATTAAGAAAAGGATAAAATATGAGAACTAATATGAAAAAAAATAAATGAAATGAAAAAAGAAAAGGATAAAAAACAAAAATCAAGAAAATAAATACCATATTTAATATAAAAACAAAACAAAATCAAATAAAAAAGGTAAAATTAAAAAAAAAATTAAAAAAATAAAAAGCAAAAATACCAATAAAAAAGGGATCATAATTGATTTTTTTCTCTATTATTTCTTCATATATAAAAAATATAAAAATATAAAAATTCAGAAAAGCCCATAAGTATTAGTTGTGTTGTTTTTTCCTTTTTAAGGGCATGAAAGTAATCATATTGTGCAATAAATATGTAAAACAATTATTCCAATATTAATTATTTTTTTTATTATTGAAAAGCTTATTGATCATTTTATTACAAATTATACTGTGCAATGCACGATAAAACAATAATAAGTTTTAGTTTTATTTGTAATAATTCTGTTAAACCGTTATACATGTGCATGTTGTTAACCTACAGTGGGTAACCTAAGTAATCAAATAGATTTATTTCCTTGTATCACCTTTTGACTTGGAATTTTTTTATATCAGCATTCATCATAATTTATTTAAGAGTATATTTATATCAACATGGAGGATACATGTTAGAAATTACTAGAATACATTATTTAGTCTTCGATCATGATTCAAACTATAATGAAAAATATTCTCGAATGTCTAAGAAAAATAATTATTTGTACAACTTAAATAAAATAATTTTTAATCAAGGTAACAATCTATTTGCATAAATTTAATTGCATCCCACTTGTCTTTGAAATATATGATTACTCTCCACTTGATTATTTGTACAACTTAAATAAAATAATTTTTTATTTAAATTGAATTAAAAGATATAACTATTTAAAAAACAAAAATTCCACTTGATTCACTAATAAATAAACAAATATAAAAAATCCAAGTTTTAATACGTTATGATTTATTTTTTAATTATTTTTTATAATAAATCAGGTTGAATTTAAATTTATTATTTGAGAGGTATTTTTTTATTAATTTAGAAGAGAATGTTGATAGATGAAAAATAAAATAAAATAAAATAAAAAATAAATGAGTTCAGTTAGATATGCAACAACATGTAAAACTAAATTGAGATAATTATTTTAAAATTCAATTAAATTATTTTAATCATTGTACAAGTCTCAAGACCAGCAACAGCAGCAGAATATACATTTAAGTACATTTTATTTTTACTTAAATTAGAGTTGTGAAATGAAAATACTTTGGTGTTATAGAGATGTGATGCAAGATAACCGAAACAAGCGTGGATATTCCATCTTCAAACCCATTTAAAGATATATTTGTTTTCACAACTAAATGCAAACACATAATATACATTTTAATTAGGGTTATCAATTCTGTTTCGTTTTATTTGGAATCATTTTATTTGGAATAACTAAAATATTTCATATTAATTTAAAAAATAAAATAAAATAGAACAAATTTCATCTTAATTTAAATCTCAGCTTGTTCCGGTTTCATTCTACATGTTCTGTTTCACTCTTAAAAAATTATTAAATTAAATTAAATGTTGTTTAATTTAATTAATTAAATTACTCAATTACAAAAAGTTTTTTTCATTATTATTTTCAATAACAATGATATTAATAATAATATTGAAAATTATTATTACTATTTTTATTAACAATGATATTAATTTTTTAAAATTAGATTTATCATTAATATATATGGTTTATATTCATATTGTTTTTTTTCATATTTATACTTTGTAGGAATTTGAGTAAAGTAAAAGATACTTTAGATTTCATTAGCTTTGATAACATTGACCTAACTTTATATTTAAAATATTTATGTTAAAACATTTTATTTTTATAATATTTTGATATTTTATTTAAGTTAAATTACTTTAAGTTAAAGATCTATTTAATCTTGACTATTTAGAAATATTTTAAATTTTGAAATTATATTTGTATTGTATAATTTATAATTAATTTATCTTGAATTTAAATTATGTTTGTTGAATATATATATATATATATATAACAGTATAATTCTGAAATGACACGCCAAAACATTTTAAAATTAAAATATTTTATTTTAATTAAAAAAAATAAAATACTTATCAAAATAAAATTGACAATGTTAATTTGGTCACTTTTATTATACATTGATCAGCTTTTAAATAATTATTTACTAAAAAGAATTACATAATTCATCAATAACCTGTTTAAGAGAATGTTGCTGGGATTGTGATTTCACTGTATTTTTAAAAAAATTTAAATTATTTTTTTTATTTTGATATTTAAAACTAATTTTTTTTATATATTTAAAAAATTACTTTAAAAAACACGCTATAAAATTATTAACATGCTAAAAGTTAAAAACAAAAGAATATTAATTAAAGGTATTTGCCGATAAGCCGAACTGTCATGGTAGCTTCTTTCATGAAAAATCTTAACCAAGCATGGGTACTAATGTCTTTCCGTTCTACTCTTTCCAAAAAAACTTGCAGGGAGAAATGATTAAAATATTGTTTTTTTCTACAAAGCGACAAGCACCGCCCAGCCCGATAGTTCCGACAAATTTCAGCAAGCAGCATTACTTGACAGGTGGACGGACGAATTTGATTGCGCAGTGCAGCAGGATAGACTTGCTGCACCGGCTAAACCCACACATATGCTCTCTTAACTATAGTTAAATAAATCCAAAAGGCCCAGGTTCAAAGTTAGCCATAGTTAACAGGCGCCGCTTTAACTCAATTTTTTTTTTTTTTAATTTCTTAAATTTACTTTCTCCACTTCATTTAAAATTCCTCTCTTCTCTTCAAAGTTATCCATGTCTGTCTCTGCACAGTTTCTTCCCCCCCCCCCCCCCCCCCACTCCGCGAAGATGAGTATGGATTCAAGTAGCCGCCTTTTAGGACCATGAAACTCAGGGTAACGAGTCACAGAATGAGTCAAAACGGTGCCTCATTCCCCTCCATCGTGATCCATAGCTGATCAAAGAAACACAAGCCAAGAATTTTTCTGAACATACGTAGCCGTTTTTCTCTCTCTCTTGAATTCTAAAAGAGATCAGAATCTCAGCATTCAAACACACCAGTTCAAGTGAATTGGTTTTCTGGTGATTTCCAAGAATTCATGTCAGGTGTAATCATCCATTTCCTCTCTTGTCAGTTGATCTCTTAAATCAAAAGCCTAGAACAGTACTATAGCTATCTTTTGTAACCTTAGAGACTTGGAAAAGTAGAAATTTTTCCTGGTGACTTCCAAGATTTCATTTCATCTCAACTAGAAGTTTCTGAAGGAAATAGAATGGTGGGTGGTGAGAATTTATCCAGAACGACAGTATCTAAAGCTTCTGGAGAAGACACAATTAGCAATGTTTCTTCTTCTGGTAACCAAGGCATGCCACACTCTATTACAGTGCCTCCACCAAAGAAGAAGCGAAATCTCCCTGGAATGCCAGGTAATTAACTTCTCAACACCAGTACCAAGACCCCAACATTTCAAAAACGTGGTAATATTTTTGTAAGCTAATTATTATTAGACTCAATTTTCTTTCTTTTTCAGATCCAGATGCAGAAGTCGTTGCGTTATCACCAAAGACTTTAGTAGCCACAATCAGATTCGTGTGTGAGATCTGTAACAAGGGCTTTCAAAGAGACCAGAACCTCCAACTTCACAGACGAGGCCATAACTTACCATGGAAGCTAAAGCAACGAACCAACAAAGAGCCAAGGAAGCGTGTCTATGTTTGTCCAGAGTCATCTTGTGTACATCACAACCCAGCTAGAGCTCTTGGTGATCTTACTGGCATTAAAAAGCACTTCTTCAGAAAGCATGGTGAGAAAAAGTGGAAGTGTGAGAGATGTTCGAAGAAATATGCCGTCCAGTCTGATTGGAAAGCTCACTTGAAAACTTGTGGCACTAAAGAGTATAAATGTGATTGTGGCACTTTGTTTTCAAGGTGAATGTCAACTAATTTTGTTTTTTATACCTTATGTTTTGTTTGTCATTGATTTTAACTTAATTATGTTATGTTATGTTTTTTGGTTTTGTTTTGTTATACAGGAGGGATAGTTTTGTAACACACAGAGCATTTTGCGATGCGTTAGCGGTGGAGAGTGCGAGGGCACAAACCCTAGCGATAATGGGAAAGGAAGGGAATGGTTGTGACATCAAGCGTGTGGTTGCTTCACCACCGCCTCCACCACTTACGCCGTCTACTAGTGTGGTGTCTCCGGGTTTATCAGTTCAAAGCTCAGGTAATTAAATTTAGCCTAAGCTTGCTAGCTAGTGCGTCTGATCCGTTATTGATACATTGCCTAGCTATGTTGGCCAAGACAAGTATTTGACTTGCCTAAGGTTCATGAATCATGGCTGTATTTTTTTTTGTTTTCTTGTGGCCGTGGACAAAATAGATTGAAGTTTATGGTTTTGGGGAAACAGGTCAGGTTATGTTCGAGTGTTTTGTCTCTTGTTGATGTCCATCTCGTGTGGATGTTGGGCTAGAGAGGTGGTAGGTGTGTGTGTGTGGAGAAAGGGTTTTACGTTGTGTTTCACGAGTAGCTGCTGCTGCCACCACAGTCAATAATGTGTTTGTTCGTGGTCTTACCATGTTTTTGATTTTTTTTTAAATTAATTTTTTATGTTTTATATGTTAATATTAAAAATAAAAAAATATTATTTTAATGAAAACCAATCGTTACTATAATACCAATACTACATAAATTATAAGCTAAAAAATAAAACATTTACACAATAATAAAGTGAATTGAGATTTGGAGAGAGATTGGATAGAAAGGACTCCATAATTGCTTGGCTTTTACGGCAGTTTCATCAGCACATCCCTCATGTGCCTCCAAAAAGTACATTCTTTTTGCTAGTATATCCCTTTTCTTTGGTTTTTGGGATCATTGGACTGCATTGTTCTTTTTTCTTTTTTAAGTCCCTTTTCTTTACTTTGGGTTAATGTTCGTTTTCTCTCTGTTTCTTGTCACAGAATTAGCAGAAAATCCAATTGGACATTCACCACCACCAACAGCATGTGCCTCGGCTACAAGCACAAGCTCAACTAGCTCAGCCAGTAATGTATTTGCGACTACATTTGCCTCTTCGACAGCAACACCAGCTCCTATACCACAACATGCATCAGTACCATCCTCATTCCCAAATCTATTTTGCGGCTTAGCTCGATCTGATTGTCCCGCTACCATGCCAACACCTAGAGCGATAGAACCCCCATCACTCTCTCTTTCACCATCTTTTTATCTCTCCAACAATACTTCGTCTCTCTTTAGCACAGAGCAAGACCACTACCATTACACACCATCTCCGCAACCAGCCATGTCTGCCACTGCATTGCTTCAAAAAGCAGCACAAATGGGTGCAACGACATCAAACCCATCATTTCTCCGTGGTTTAGGATTACCCCGTTCAACTAATCAAGACAGTAATTGCAATACATGGGATGGGAAGCCAGAGAACAATACCACTGTTGCAGCTGGACTAGGCCTTGGGCTTCCTTCCAGTGATGTTATGATGGGTTCATCTTCATTGTTTGGAAACAAACCGACGACTCTTGACCTTCTTGGGCTTGGCATGGATGCTGCTAGTTCTGCTCTGCTAAATTCCTATAGTGGTGGCTTTAATGTTGGAGCAGCCCCGGCAGCAGCATATGGTGGAGGAGGAGGAGGAAGGGGGACTTCCGAAGAAACATGGGATGGTGTGCCTGAGAGGAAGCCTTATGGATCTACAGGAGCTTGAGCTCCCAGCTCAATTCATGTACCTTCACTTTTCGAAGGTGTTTTTGGTCACGGGTGGAAAAGCTGAGCTTTCACGGGCGTATCTCGTAGCTTTATATATAGATACACACCTTTTGTGTCTCCATACCAAAGGTCTAAGGGGGTGTTTGTATATTTTTTTGGCTCGATCGTGCGTAGTTGTTTTATTTATATTTTTTTGAAGGCAAAGTTAAGAATCGAAATCTATTGGTCGCAGTGTACAGTGAACTTGTTACTGCCTACTACTAATTAATACCTATCAAGCATCTTAAATATTTGTTCTCTTTTGATCACATCTTTGAAATTCAGTTTGTTTTTAAAAGATAGGAAAATAAGATTTTAGTGCGGGCTTTAAGTTTGGACGGGATTGTTTACGAGGGCTGCAGCTAACCAAGGGAGTGTTTTTTTTTTTTTTTTCACACGAGCAGAGGGGGACAACAAAAAAAATGATATGAGATGGAAGACGTTGGCCTCTTTTTAATTGAATGATTGCTGTACTTCGTAAAGGCCGGTCAACCGGGGTCATGCACTCAACAATGGTAACTCTGTTTGGTGTTCTCCCTCCTCAAGTCTTCCAACGCGTGTGTTTGATTATGTTGTGATAAAATGTTTTTTTTTTAATTTAATTTTTTTATGTATTTATGTTAAAAATAATTTTTTTAAAATAATAAAAATATTATTTTAATATATTTATAAGAAAACATATTTTAAAAACAACAATTATTATAATAATAAACACTATTTTAAAATTAAAATGTAAAAAAATTACTTTTATATTTTATTTGAAAATGCATTATAATAATTTTTTTTGTTAGTTTCAAAACAATAAAAAACATTAAAATAATATTAATTTAAAACTAAAGGAATTCAATTTTGTTTTATTTAAAAAAACAGTGTGTTAATGTCACGAGTTGACAACTGCTTTCACAACTGCTTTCGTGTCATGATTTGTGGCTTTATGGGTTCCCTTACGAGGAGGGAAGGTTGCCATTTTCAGCTTGTGTTTTCCGCTCAACTCGTTGGAGATGGCTGGTTAGATTATTCTGATTATCATTTTCACCGAGTTAGTAACCCATTTACAAACACATAATCATAACCCTACTATATATCTCAAGTGGCAACATACACCCACAATGCAAAAAGCATAGTTGACGTAAAACTCATAAACAATTTGGAGATGGATTGAAGTTCCAACGTGTGACCCATTAGTTTGGGATTTTCACGTGAGCTAAGTATTCCACGAAGCACATGTTCTTTCCCTTTACTTGTAAACAATTTAATCATTTCTTAGCTACTTTCCGGCCACAATTGACACCTTACGCAGCCCATGATTTCAATTATTCCCAACCGAAGTCAGCAAACGAAATTGATCAACCCTAAGCTATACAAACATAAAATATTCTATTTTCCAGCTGCATACCCACATAAATACTAACTCAACACCATCATCACTTCAAACACTAATAAACACTCCTTCAGCCCCCCGCCACTTGTTTGCATCTATAAACTCACACTCTCAATGATATGGGTTCCGCTGGGAACGCGAATCCATTTCAAGAAGCAAGGCATAAGTGGCCCAAAATACAGTCTCATCTTCGGCGACTTGGCGGAGTTGCGACGTTCATATACTGCTGCGGCTGCCAAAATCAACGCCTATCAATCATGAGACCCTTCACCGGGTGGCTCCATTGTACCACGAGCAGGGACGCAAGTATGTGAAGACTTTCCTCTACTAGTTTGGATCGTATATGATTAAGAAGATTTTAATAACTACTGGCGAGAAGACTCCATTTAATCCGCAAAGGTCTATTTGGAGAGGGGCTTGTTGGGCTTGAGAGATAGGCTCGTGATAGGAGGATCACAAACCAAGTTTTTAATGTCACCAATTTTTGTAATTGGGTTTAATAGACCTTACTTTTTTGCGATTGTTATTTATTACACATTGGGCCCTAATATCTTATTACACTCGGCTTACTTGACCGAAGAAAACACGGTCTTAGCAATTAGTTGGGATGCCACCTTCGAAATCTTTACTTATAATGTTTTAAGTTTGGTGTGGATCTTGTGAGCGTAAGTAGTTAAAATATATTTCACATTCCTGAATCAACAAAACATAACATAAATAAGTAGATTTGTTCTCTTTCTTTATATCTGGGTTCAAATCTTAGTGTGCATATTTGTTATTCTTGCAATACCTTACATGTTTACTAGGCTTGCAAGATGTTTAATGGACCATAGAATTAGTCGTGGTATACATAAGTTGGCCCGAACACCCACATAAATAAAATAATAATAATAATAATAAAATACCAATATGATAGAGAACTCGAATCCCAAATTCAAAATCACTCACTCATCTAAGCATGCAAAATCTTCTTGCAATCCTTTTGGTTCTTATTCTTTGCAAATTTCATATTCTTTGCAAATTTGCAAGGGATCTCAACACCAATACCTAGAAGGGTTGGGTGCCAGAAATTATGGCACCCAACCCTTCCAGATATTGGTGTTGAGATTACTACATATCGTCAAGATGCTAGAGAAATGGGAGGGAACAAGAGAGAGAGATGGACGTGCATAAAGAACTTCATGACCTCTCAGCAAACGTTACATTCAGAATCGCTTTTGGAAGCAGTTACGAAGAAGGGAAGCGCATATGTAGAGGCGGAGACTGGAGAAGGAAACTCGTGAACCAATAAAAAAGCCGATCAAGAATAATAGCAGATCAAGAGAAAACTCAAGGAATCTACTTAGTTCACCCATGTAATTTTAAAATACTAGTCTGGGACAGTTTTAATTTCATTGTAAGGGTGAAATTTTGAAGCGAAAATTCTTAATTTACTGATTCTAAAGAAATTTGTGATTCCTCGCTCCTCGATCACTTGCAGGTCAAATCGATACTCAGCAAAACACTTCGGCTCTACCCTTCAGCTGCTATGTTGATGAGGCGAACATCTAAGAAGGTTAAGCTTGGGACTGGCCTGGACATTTCTTCTGGTACTCAAATTCTGTTTATCCTTGACTGCTGTCCATCATGACACTGATACATGGGGAGAAGATGCCAATGAATTCCATTTTTGAGATTTAACTGTTGATCGTTTTTTATAGATTTTTATAGACTTATTATAAACGATTTTCTAACTCTATTTCACATTTATAAATTATTAAAGTGATACACTCTAAAAATTGTAATCTTTATATTTATGAGATTGATTAGTACTTAAAAGTGCATTCTCATTAAGGATTTATGTCATCATATTGCACCTAAAGTATCATTAAATTCCCTAACAAAAGCATGTTTTATATTAGCAAGTCTAAAAATATAATATACCTTTAATTCATGGTAAATGTTCATCCTAAATGCAGGTTTATCACATAAATAAAAGGATTTATTGATGAGTTTAAGGATTGAAATTGAAAGGATAAAAAGAAGGCCAAACTTAGCAAAGTGTTGCTGGTGCATTCCAAACTCGAACACCGTTCAGTAATTTGATCATATCTGGAGCTATAGATATCAGATTTAGGTCCATTTTATATTGATGGAAAGGTAAGACATAGACCAACAACTTTCATATGAACTCAAAGACTCAGTTCTGCCGTTTTCAAGTTCAAATCTTAGCAACAACGAAGACGTCAGAAGCTGTCATGCAGCTCAAGCACTATTCGGTTTTTGGCTCATATCATGAGTTCTAGAAGTCCAAATGAGCTCTGGTTTTTTTTGATGGAAAGCTGAGACAATTGCCCACAGCTTTCACAATTGAGTTGGCTATAATTCTAATGTTAGCAATGATATTTTGGCTAGACAACAATATCAAAAATCAGCCTATAATATCAAAAAACCAGCAACCATTAATGTCAAAAACCAGCCACCAAATCAATGGATGCCCACCAATTCTTCAATCAATCAATAGTTCTAAAACTTAGCCTATAAAAGGAGGCATTGTCCATGTATTTAGTCATATTAATTTTCAGATCAAAGTTATCTTCTTGCTTTCTCTCTACATCTTTGTAATGTTCAAGTTTTCTTTTATGCTATAGTAATCTCTTGTTTATGCTCTTTCATTTCCTTTCCTATACTTAGTTAGCTTATATTATGTTTATGTTCTTATATTGTTTATTTGTGTTTTTCTCCTTCTTAATGTTTAGCTAAGTTAATTATGTCAAGATGAAAAGGTTTCTCTAATGGTGTTAGAATAAGTATAATATAAACTCAACATGAGCTTTAAATGTTTATATCTAAGAAAGATTGTTATTAACATGTTTTATCTTTTTATCTTACTAATTCTTAATACCTTGCTTATTAAATGTTTAATTTAGATTTGTGTTGTATAATATTTGGTACATCAAATGCTTGATCTTTCATAGTTTTCGGCTGAAATCGTTATTATGATAGAAACTTGATTTGTTGTTAACATAAACTAACAACATGAATGCTTGATAATATTTATAAGTATGGTATTACTTATATAAGATAATTAATATGATCATGTTAGTAATTTATAATGAGCTAATAACGAGAAATCATCCGATTAGAACTTTCTTTGTGTGTGGTTTCTAGTTGAGTAATAAAAAGAGTTTATATTATATTTATTTGAAATACCATTAGTGAATCCTATAACCTTGACATATGTTTTGTTATTGTTTAATCCTTACATCAATATCACATCCCAAAACTTTCTTCAACTCCTTTTCTGTTATTATTCTCTTCAACTCTTTTTCTTTATTTGTAATTTATATAATTAACCTCCCTGTGGTTCGACCCCGGTCTTGCCGGGTTATTTTACTTTGACACTCCTGCACTTGGGATAAGACATCAACTCTTTGATCGTGTCAGAGATCTTAAAATGATTTACTTTAAAAATATAACATTTACATTTATAAACTTTTTAAGTGATTTATTTTAAGGATATGACATTCATAAACTCTTAAAGTGTTTCACTTGTAACTACCCATAATATAATAAGTATATGTAACATATAACCATTAAAGTTTGATGAAAGCTTTGGCTATAAATAATGTTATTTGGTCCCCATACTCACTAACTCAATTACCTTAAGTTTTACACCATCTATATAGAGTGAGTAGAGTTTGGAAGTGCCAAATATATATAAAAAAGAGTAGCAAATTCGTAAGGAATATCAATGGTTGGAGGTATTGTTTCCTTGTTATTAAAACTTACGATTCTGTTATAAACATATTTATTTCACATCAAATAATCATTAATTAAGTTTTACATTTGGTATCAGAGCCACAATTTATCTCTACCTTGGTTTATTAAGTTACTCTATTTATTTTTGTTTATGGCCTGAAAACAAACAATAAAAAAAAACATGCAACTATGCAATTTTACATTTAGTTCCCATTTTTAAATAGTTGGGAATTGTGTTAATAATTGTTATAATACATTGTTGTGATTATAATTTTTATTTGATTTAATTATATGCAATTTAGATTATTATTTTGTAAATTTAATTATTATGCTCGCATTTAGTTTGCATAAATTGATTATTTATACTCTATATTAATACATGCAATTTTTATGAGTGTGTGTCTATATATATATAGTTAAAAGCATGAAATTAAATGTTGCGCATAATATTATAGTTTTGATTATGCAATATTTATGCTTATATTATGATAATATTTTATGCATAATAATAACATATTAGTATTAGTTAAAATTATGCAATTCATAATATTAAGTTAGTCTTAAGCGATTTAATGTCTAACGATCCATATAATTTTAAATTAATTAGAGAATAGCCATAACATCTTTAATTGATTAAAATTATATATTATGAATTATTAGGATCACATAAAGAATATTAGACGTTAATTGTAATTAATTATACTTAATATAATACGTTTTATCCCGCAGGAATTTTTATTATATTTATATTATTAATTACGATAAAATATCAAGTTATTCATAACTTACCCATATAACTTATGAATTAAGTAAATAACTTGATAGTTTTATCATAAAAGTTTAATCAAAGATAAAATATATATCAAATTATAATCATGATATATCCTTTTAGAATTATGAATTAAGTAAATAATTTGATCATAAAGAATAATTGAATCTACCTAAATTAAAAATTTAGCCCACAAGCATTTTTATGTCATTAGATTTAATATTTAAGCATGATTTACATTGGTAAAGCATGAATATTTATTGCCTTAGTTTTAACTTAAGCATATAATCTATAATTGTATGTAATTTTATAGCCTGCAAATATTTCTGATGTTCGTTATGATATCCTTGAACTTAAGGGAGATAACTATAAGATCTGGAAGGAAAGAGTTCTTCTTCATTTAGGGTGGATGAACATAGACTATGCTATTAAAAAAAACAAACCATTAGCACTCACTAATACCAACACTACAACGAACATCACTCTTCATGAGCGATGAAAGTGATCTAATTGGCTCAGCATGATGTTCATTAAAACTAGAATTTCTGCTGGTATTCATGATTCTGTCAATCAGTATGAAAAGGTTCAAAACTTGTTGAAAGCCATTGATGAACAATTTATCACTTCAGATAAGGCACTAGCAAGCACCTTAATCATGCAGTTCTCATCCTTAAGGCTCACTAGTGTGAGAGGTATGTGCGAGCACATTATGCAAATGAGGAACCTTGTAGCTCAATTGAAGAAACTTGAAGTTGAAATGTCGGAGTCTTTTCTGGTGCACTATGTCTTGAACACCCTTCCACATCAATATGGACCCTTTAAAATCTCATACAACACACATAAGGAAAATTGGTCAATTAATGAACTCATGGCCATGTGTGTTCAAGAAGAAGGGAGACTAGTGTGAGAGGTGTGTGCGAGTATATTATGCAAATGAGGAACTTTGTGGCTCAATTGAAGAAACTCGAAGTTGAAATGTCGGAGTCTTTTCTGGTGCACTATATCTTGAACACCCTTCCATATCAATATGGACCCTTTAAAATCTCATACAACACACATAAGGAAAATTGGTCAATTAATAAACTCATGATCATGTGTGTTCAAGAAGAAGGGAGACTAGTGATGAAGCAGGGTGAAAGTACAATGTTGGCAATACATGGGAAGGGAAAATCTCAAGCTAATCAGAAAAGGAATGGTAAAATACCTCCCCAAGATGGTATTAAGAAAGATTCCAAGTGTTTCTTTTGTAAAAAGAAGGGTCACATGAAGAAGGAATGAGCCAAATTTTAAAAATGGCTTGAGGACAAAGGTAATCCAACTTCATTTGTTTGTTATGAATCTAATATGGTTAATGTCAATATTAACACATGGTGGATTGATTCTGGATCAATAATCCACATTTCAGATTCCATGTAGGGTTTGCAAAATCTAAGGAAGCTAGTGAGAAGTGAGCAAAACATCTTATTAGGAAACAAGATGGGCTCACATGTGGAAGCTATAGGAACTTGCTATTTAATTCTAAGTAGTGGTTTTATTTTAAAGTTAGAAAAGACCTTTTATGTTCCAAGTTTCTCTAGAAACTTGATTTCAGTTTCAAGACTTTTGCCTTTTGAATATTCCTTTAATTTTTTTAGAATCATCATTCAATTTATTTTATAAATCTGATTGTATTGGGAATGGTATTTTGTCTGATGGTCTTTTCTGCATTAATTTACAAAATAATACCACTTATGATTCAATGCATGTTCACACTGGTATTAAAAGATGTGTTATTGATGAAAATTCCTCTAAATTATAGCATCAGAGATTAGATCATATCTCTATAGATAGAATTAAAAGATTAGTAAATAAAAAAGTACTTAATACTTTAGATTTTACTGATTTTGAGACTTGTGTGGACTATATAAAAGGAAAGCAGACCAACAAGTCAAAGAAAGGTGCCACTAGGAGTTCAAACATATTAGAGATCATACATACGGATATATGTAGTCAAGAATTGGGCTCATATAGTCATAAAAAACTTCATTTTTTTTTATAGATGATTACTCTCGATATATGTATCTCTACATGCTTTATAATAAGAACGAAGCATTAAATGCCTTTAAAATTTGTAAGGTTAAAGTAGAGAAATAATGCGATAAGCAAATTAAGATTGTGAGATCATATAGAGGTGGAGAACATTATGGTAGATACACAAAGGATGGACAAGTACCAGGACCATTTGTAAAGTTTCTTCAAGAACATGAGATTGTTGCCCAATACACCATGCCTGGTTCACCATATCAAAATGGTGTGGCAAAAAGAAGAAACCGAACATTATTGGATATGGCGCGGAGTATGCTCAACAGCTCCAAACTTTTTAAATCCTTGTGGGTTGAAGCACTTAAGACAGCAGTGTATATATTAAATTGAGTTCCAATTAAGGCTGTTTCCAAAACACCTTTTGAATCACTAAAAGGTTGGAAATCGAGTTTACGACATATGTATGTTTGGGGATGTCCGTCTGAAGTGAGAATTTATAATCCACAAGAAAAGAAACTAGACCCAAGGATTATTAGTGGGTATTTCATTGGATATGCTAAAAGGTCTAAGGGTTACAGACTTTATTGTCCATCTCACATTACTAGGATTGTGGAATCAAGAAATGCAAAGTTTCTTGAAAATGACTTGATTAGTGAGAGCGATCAAACCAGAAACATTGTTTCTGAAAATGATCATTCAGAATCTCAACCTTCTACTTCAAGTGATAGATTGATTATTGTTTACAACACCTTTCAAGTACAAACTGACGTTGAACAACCAATCATTGAAGTTCCACAAATTACTGATGATATTCTAATAGATCAAGTAGTTCAAGAATTGCCAAGAACTTTTAAACAATGAGTTGAACCTCATACTTCTCAAGAATATGATAATATAACATTAAAAAGATCTATTAGACTAAAGAGATCAGGAATTCCTAATGATTATGTTGTGTATTTACAAGAATATGACTATAATATTGGAGTAAAAAATGATCCCGAATCCTTTTCATAAGCCATGAGTTGTAAAGAAACAGAACTATGGTACAATGCCATGAAGGAAAAGATGAATTCTATGAAGAGTAACCAAGTCTGGGATCTTGTTGAGTTGCCTAATGGTGTAAAAGCCATTGGATGTAAATGGGTCTTTAAAACAAAGAAAGACTCATTGGACAATATTAAAAGATACAAAGCAAAACTCGTTACTAAAGGATTCACTCAAAAAGAAGGAGTTGATTACACAGAGACTTTCTCTCCTGTGTCTAAGAAAGCTTCCTTGCATATTATTTTAGCATTAGTAGCCCATTTTGACTTAGAGTTGTAACAAATGGATTTGAAAAAAACATTTCTCAATGGAGATCTAGAGGAGGAGGTTTACATGAAACAACCTAAAGGATTCCCCTCTAGTGATGGTGAGCAATTGGTTTGCAAGCTCAAGAAATCTATATACGGTTTAAAACAAGCATCCCACTAATGGTATTTGAAATTCCATAATGTAATTTCTTTATTTGGTTTTGTAGAAAACATTATGGATCAATTTATATACCAGAAGGTCAGTGGGAGAAAAATTTATTTTCTTGTTTTATATATGGATGGCATTTTGCTAGCAACCAATGATAAGGGTTTGTTACATGAGGTGAAACAATTCCTCTCTAAAACTTTTGATATGAAGGATATGAGTGAGACATTTTATATTATTGGCATTAAAATCCATAGAGATAGATTTCAAGGTATCTTGGGTCTGTCTTAGGAAACCTATATTAATAAAGTTTTAGAGAGATTTCAGATGAAGGATTGTTCTCCAAGTGTAGCTCCTATTATGAAAGGTAATAGATTTAGTTTGAATCAATGTCTAAAGAACGATCTTGAAAAGGAACAAAAAAAGAACATTCCATATGCTTCTATTGTCTAAAGCCTTATGTATGCTCAAGTCTGTACAAGACCTAACATTGTATTTGTTGTGGGAATGTTAGGACGATATCAGAGTAATCCAGGTTTAGACCACTAGAGAGCTGCAAAGAAAGTAATGAGGTACCTTCAAGGAACCAAAAATTATATGCTTATGTATAGACGAACATATAATCTGGAAGTAATTGGTTACTCGGATTCTGACTTTGCTAGCTGTATTGATTCACGTAAATCAACATCAGGATATATATTTTTTATGGCTGGTGGAGCTGTATCATGGAGGAGTGCTAAGCAGACCTTGACTGCTACTTCACACGGTGTTTGGCTTAAAAGTTTTATTTCTGGGCTAAGAATTATGGATTCTATCTATAGGCCATTGAGAATGTTTTGCGATAATTCAGCTATTGTTTTTATGTCTAAGAACAACAAAAGTGGAAGTCGAAGTAAACACATCGATATTAAGTATTTAGCCATAAGAAAACATATTAAAAAAAAGAAAGTGGTCATTGAACACATCAACACTGAACTAATGATCGCTGATCCTTTAACTAAGGGCATGCCACCTTTGAAATTCAAGGATCATGTAGTGGATATGGGACTTGGTTCTATTATGTAATTTTTCATTATTTGAATAATGTTATTTCCTTAACTATTTTGATATTCTTTTCTTATTGATGTGCACCTTAATTTGATTTTGAGAAAAATTCATTTGTGTTGGACCAAGAATAAACATAGGGTTTATTCATTAAGAACTTATTGCCACATAAATTATAATATTTAAAGAAATAAATACATAGTAATATATGGAAGATAATACTCATGAATTAGAAGACCTATCGCCATGATTCATGTATTTATTACTAAAACATTGTCAATGGGTTTAAGATGAAATATTAGATTACAAATGTGGACCAAGTGGGAGAATGTTGACCGTTTCTTATAGAGTCATTATAAACGACTGTCTAACTCTCTTTCACACTTATGAACGATTAAAGTGGTCCACTCTAAAGGTTGTAACCTTTATATTTATGAGATCTTAAAGTGATTCACTTTAAGAATGTAACATTCACATTTATGAACTCTTTAAGTGGTTCACTTTAAGGATGTAACATTCATGAACTCTTAAAGTGTTTCACTTGTAACTACCCATAATATAATAAGTATGTGTAACATATAACCATTAAAGCTTGATGTAAGCTTTGGCTATAAATAATGTTATTTAGTGCCCCTGTTTTTTTTGGTTAGTATATATATTTTATAGGTTATGTAAATATATTTAATTTAAGGATTTATATATATTTAATATTTAATTAATAAATCTAATTGGATTAATTAATTTAGACTAAAGAGAAAGTTCTTATAATAAAAATATTTTATAAAGAAAATTATAAAGTTATTATAATTATGAAATCCCTATTGCATCAAAGTATTGTTTATAAATGTTCTTGATCAATACTCTATTAAAATTGAATATTAATTAGAGTTGTTGAGACTAATATATATATATATATATATATATATATATATATATATATATTATGCCCTTTTCTTTATGGAAAAAAATATTTATTCTCATAAACTGAGGTATAAGAAATACCTAGAATTAATATATAAGTATTTGTTAGATAACATGTATATTGAATTGACCCATATAAAAATTCTGTATAGAGAGATGATGTATCAGTCATAATTTTTGGGACAACACACAACAAGCAACTGGAAATTTTAGAATTTTTTTTTTAAATCCATTGAAATTTCTACCGAAATGTCAGCAAAGTCTCCTTTACACTGTAAGGTTTAAAGTTATCAACAATACCAGATTTACATTCTTATGTCATTTCACAATCCAATCCAATCATTATAGATTTTAACCAAACTCATCATTATCATTATTAACACAACACATCTTATTCAATAATGTTATAAAATTTAAGTTCACAAAAGAAAACAATGCACAATTCAATTATTAAATATTATCATTACATAAACTATATCATGCATAATAATTTCATACAATGAAATTCAAGTGAAGAATCAAATTTCAACTTTAAACATGTATAGTTAAAATTGGTATTTATAATTATATCATTAAATAAAAGTTATATATCCAAATATACAAGTTAATACTACATTTTAAGTTAGGAGATAAGTGTGTTAAATTACAAGATAATTACACAACAAAATATAGTTAAATTAAGATCACTTCTGACATGACCTCGACGAGCTTACAATAACAAATAATATTTACATATAAATATTAAAAGGTAATAACAATAATAATAACAATGATAAGTAATAATTTTCATGGCATTTCTTTTGACACATAAAATTTAGAGATAGACTTCTTCACATTATGCATTTTCCATCTAATATCCTAATCAATTACTGAGAATAATTTCATCTTGAAAATCATAACATGACTAAAATGATTTTGAATGCCATCTTTTTATGGATCAATCCTCATTTGATACCAAGATATTCTTCTCTCGATATCAATAACTTATCACTTTCTTTTAAAATAACTAATTAATACTTTTCCTCCTATTCTCTGGAAGTTAATTGCCGATAATAATGAATCTCAATAATTAGTATCATTAGTCTCTTATTATCGGGTTAGACTAATCAATTTCATTTAAGTGCTGATATCAATACAATCCATTGATATCATTAACTATTATTAACCCAAAATAGTTAATCAATTTTTATCTATATCTAGTTTACCATCCAAGTTGCCGATGTCAAAAACCTTTGACATTATTAGCTTTCTTATCTAGAGTAGCTAATCACACCAGAAATGGTCGCTGATACCAATGCGACCTATTGATATCATTAATTATTTCTAACTCAGAATAGTTAATCAATTTATCTTTCTCCCTTAATCGAGAGTGACCATGCCGATGTTAGTAACCTTTACTAGCATCATTAGTCATCCAATTGCCCAGGATCGATTAATCAAATTAAAGAATGTTAGCACCAATGGAACCTCATTAATACCATTAGCTATCCAAACCCAGATAACTAATCAGTTTCATCTGAAATGCTGATACTGAAGGAACCTTATTGAAACCATTAGCTATCCTAAATTCTGGGATAACTAATCAATGTCATCATAACATTCTATTTATACCAAACACATAGACATATACTACCAAATTTAAATCATATATATAGATCACCAAGTTCAAATACTTATTTACCTAACAAATTTAAAATGGAAAAAAAATAAAAAGTCTTAGGTGTTGGGCCCCAACCTGTTGTAAAAGCTTCACTGGTAGTCCCTGGTTGTTGTCTGGGTCTTGTAGCTCCCCCTATATTAATAGGCATACCACTTGATTACTTACACAAACATTTATTCCTTATAAATCAATAATCTATATTGCATGTGTGTAGTGTCGCAACGATAAGTCCACTCTCGGGTATCAGGAAAATAAAGAAGATAAGAAATTCTTGTCTGTTATAAGTATATAGAGGGAATGAGAGTCACCACTTATTATTTTGGTCACTAAAAACCATAGCTGGTATTAAAGATTGGGTACGAAGACTAACAACGTAAAGAAAAGGTATTAACACCCCAAATATGCCATACTTAAGGTAAGCTGCATTATTTTATTTTTTGATGTATACTAATGTGTTATTGTATTTCTAATTGTTGGTCTGCTTAAGATTTAAGAAAAGTCCTCCTTAATAAGGAGATCCTTATCTTATCGGTTAAAACTTAACCATTGTAACGTCAATAAAAAAAAGAACAACCTTTTTAATATTGAGAATATATTTTACATATAAATTTGTAATCTTAGATATTAAAAGAAAACAAAATATCTTTTTTTTTCTAAATGTTTTTAAAATATTGACCTAGTTCTCATGACTTTAATAAACTAATTATTAAAGTCAAAATTCATGCCAATATATATTTTTTGATTTTTTTATATGAAAATATAATATAAATGTTTTTTATATTTTTTAGAAACTTGACTGTATCCATGAAAATAATTTTTTATTTTATAAAATTCATGCCAATAAGGTATTTTAATACTTGATTTGTATATTTACAGTATAAAAATATAAACCAATATTCAGAAAAATTAATTAGGAAAATATACAGGAAAATCATGATTTTTTTAGTTTTTTTTGGGTGGGGTATGACCCGCCTTAACCATTTTGGTTTGAGTTAATTCTGTCCAGCCTAGTGAATAGTAGAGGTTGCACACAAAGAAGTAGAAAAGAAAAATAAAGGAGGGGGAAGCTGACCTGTGGTAACAGTGCTGTTGTTGATGGTAGGCAAAGAGGAGGATTGGTGGTGGTTTACAAAGGACATTGCTAGTTGTTCTTCCTCTTTCTTTGTATTTCCCTTTTCCTATCTCTTCTCCTTCCTTTAGTTTTTCTATTCTTATCCTTTTATTCTCTAGCATTAGCGGTGCTGGTGCTGGAAATGTTGTGACGGATGAAGATGGTTCGCAGCAAGGAATGATTTTTCTTCCAAATAAGGTGGCTATACAATGGGAAGCTGCTATATTAGTCGAAGTTTCTTATTTTTTTTTATGTCTTTTTCCTTGTTTTACATTTGTTGTAACTCCTTTTTGTTTATGTTTTCTTCCTCTTATCTTGTTTTGTCCTTTTTTTTCTTGTTCTTTCCTCTTTGTCTCTTATTGTTTTGTTCTCAAGGTCCTTTGTTTCTTTCTCTCTTTTTTTCTCTTTATAATGTCACCCTTTTTTTTCACCCTCTTCTGTTTTATATTTTCCTTCCAGTTCTCTCCTATTTGTTTGTGATTAGTACTTAAAAGTACATTCTCATTAAGGATTTATGTCATCATATTGCACCTAAAGTATCATTAAATTCCCTAACAAAAACATGTTTTCTATTAGGAAGTCTAAAAATATAATATACCTTTAATTCATGGTAAATATTCATCCTAAATACAGGTCTATCACATAAATAAAAGGATTGATTGATGAGTTGAAGTATTGAAATTAAAAAGATAGAGAGAAGGCCAAACTCGAACATCATTCGGTAATTGGATCATATTTGGAGCTGTAGATATCAGATTTAGGTCCATTTTATATGGATGGAAAGGTAAGATATAGACCTACAACTTTCATGTGATGTTTTCAAGTTCAAATCTTAGCAACAACAAAGATGTCAAAAGCTGTCCTGCAACTCAAACACTATTTAGTTTTTGGCTTATATCTTGAGTTCTAGAAGTCCAAATGAGCTCTGATTTTTTTTGTTGGAAAGCTGAGATAATAGCCCATAACTTCCATAATTCAGTTAGCTATAATTCTGATATTAGCAATGATGTTTTGGCCAGCCAACAATATCAATAATTAACCCATAATATAAAAAAAATAGCAACCACTAATGTCAAAAACCAGCCACCAAATCAACAGATGACCACCAATTATTCAATAAATCAATAGTTTTGAATCTTAGCCTATAAAAGGAGGCATTTGCTATGTATTTAGTCATATTAATTTTCAGATCAAAGTCATCTTCTTGCTTTCTCTCTCTACATCTTTGTAATGTTCAAGTTTTCTTTCATGCTATAGTAATATCTTGTTTATGCTCTTTCATTTCCTTTCCTATACTTAGTTAGCTTATATTATGTTTATGTTCTTATATTGTTTATTTATGTTTTTCTCCTTCTTAATGTTTAGACAAGTTAATAGTTTTGAATCTTAGCCTATAAAAGGAGGCATTTGCGATGTATTTAGTCATATTAATTTTCAGATCAAAGTCATTCTTGCTTTCTCTCAACATCTTTGTAATGTTCAAGTTTTCTTTCATGCTATAGTAATATCTTGTTTATGCTCTTTCATTTCCTTTTCTATACTTAGTTAGCTTATATTATGTTTATGTTCTTATATTGTTTATTTATGTTTTTCTCCTTCTTAATGTTTAGCTAAGTTAATTATGTCAAAGTAAAAAGGTTTCTCTAATGGTGTTAGAATAGGTATAATATAAACTCAACATGGAATTTAATGTTTATATCCAAGAAAGATTGTTATTAACATGTTTTATCCTTTTATCCTACTAATTCTTAATACCTTGCTTATTAAATGGTTAATCTAGATTTGTGTTGTATAACTCTTGGTACATCAAATGCTTGATCCTTCGTAGTCTTCGGCCGACATCGTTATTATGATAGGAACTTGATTTGTTGTTAACCTAAACTAGCAACATAAATGCCTAATGATATTTATAAGTATGGTGTTACTTAGATAAGATGATTAATATGATCATGTTAATAATTTATAACGAGTTAATAACGAGAAATCATTCAATTAGAACCTCCTTTGTGTGTGGTTTTCAGTTGAGTAATAAAAAGAGTTTATATTATATTTATTTGAAATACCATTAGTGAATCCTATAACCTTAACATATATTTTATTATTGTTTAATCCTTACATCAATATCACATCCTAAAACTTTTTTCAACTCCTTTTATGTTATTTTTCTCTTCAAATCTTTTTCTTTATCTATAATTTATATAATTCACTTCCTTGTGGTTCGACTCCAGTCTTGCTGGGTTATTGTACTTTGACACCGCTATACTTGAGATAAGACATCAACTCTTTGATCGTGTCAGTTTGCCTTTTTTTTCCTCCATTCTTTTCCCTGTCTTTTTTTTTCTTTATATTTTTTAGCTCCAAAACTCTATAAAATTATCGTGCTTATCCCCCTGCTCCTTTCTCTCCCTTGATATTTATAAGGGGAAAAAGGGCTCCTATCCCTATCCAGTTATGACACAGGGGTAAGGTGGCCGGATGGCTATTAGGCAGCCATCTCAGGCTGCTCGCAGGGCGTGTCCCCTCTGTTTTTTTTTTGGTGGTAGGCCACATGTGTGGATCTTGTTGGTTTTGGGTTTTTAGAAGAGAGATAAATGTAGGGGAGAAAATGTTTTCTTCCCCTACCTTTATATGTCTAGGGGAAGAAAATGTCAAACTGCCATCAAAATGAGATGTCAAACTGCCATCAAAATGACATTGTTTTGTCCAAAATACACCATTTCATTTAAAATAAAATGACGCTATAACATGTCAATTTCCAAATCAATCCTAAATTTTTGATTTGTTTAATCAAGTCAATTGGAATTTTGATTTTAAGAATCAAATCAATTGTGTCCCTGCCAAAATCGAATGTCAGCCCTACAGTTGGTCTTTTGTTCACTTGGTCCTTGATCTTAAATTTATGCAATTTGACCCTTAATTGATTAATAAACTTCTAATTTCTTTAATTTGGCCCATGATTAGGAAAATTTTAGTCCCTATATTTACATTTTTTTTATTTTGGTCTTTGGTTTTAAATTTTTTCAATTTAGTCCCCAAGCCTAAATCAATCATTCTTTTTAGGTAACCAAAGACTCTTGCAATAGCCTTCCAATGATTTGTATTCAGCTTGCTTGTATATCTTGATAATTTGCATATCGTAAAAGCTATATTTGGTCTTATACAATACATAGCATACATAAGACTTCCAATGGCACTAGCATATTCTAGTTGTGCTACTACTTTATCACAATAATCATTTAACTTCATGCTAGAGTCAAATGGGGTATTAGCCTCCTTTATATTAAGATGCTTAAACTTATCGACCATTTTCTCAATATAATATGACTAATTAAGTGCATAGCCATTACTATGTTTCTTAAGTTTGATATCTAAAATTGTATCTACTTCACCAATATCTTTCATTTTAAAGATAGAAGTGAGATACCTTTTGGTTTCAACTATTTCAATCATATTAGTGCTAAATATTAACATGTCATCTATATAGAGAAAAATAATCACACCAAAATCTTTTACAAATTTAAAATACATACACTTATTGGCACCATTGTAATGAAAACCATTCAACAAAATTGCTTTGTCAAACTTTTCATGCCATTATTTTGGAGTTTTTTCTAAACCATATAAAGACTTTACCAATTTATAGACTTTTTCTTTATTTTCAGGAAGTATAAAACCCTCAAGTTGTTCCATATACCCTTCCTCCTTTAAATGTCCATTGAAGAAAGCCATCTTTATATCGATTTGATGAACATATAATTTATACATTAATGCTAATACAAATAAAATTCTAATTGATATAATTCTTTCCACTTGAGAATAAGTGTCAAAATAATCAACACCCTTCTTTTGAGTAAAACCTTTAGCAACTAATCTTGCTCTAAAGGTTTGTATAGAACCATCGTTATTGTATTTTTTTCTAAAGACTCACTCACATCCTATTGGCTTAGAACTTGGAGGTAAATCTATTAAGGCGTAAGTATTGTTAGACAATATTGAATCCATTTCATCATTTTTTGCTTCTTTCTAAAATGCAACATCCCTAAAAGACATATCTTAATAATTAGTACTTAAAAACATATTTTTATCAAGATGTTATATCATTATTTTACACTTAAAGTAGCAATAAATCCTTAGCTAAAACATGTTTTATGATAACAAATTTGATACCATAAGATACCTTTAATTTATGGTAAATGTTTATTCTAAATAGAGGTCTATCACATAAATAAAAGGATTGATTGATAAGTTGAAACATTAGAATTAACAGGACAAAAAGAGGGCCAAACTTAGAAAAGAGATGCTGGTGTAGTCCAAACTAGAACACTGTTCAGTAATTGGGTTATATCTAGAGATGTAGATTTCAAATTTAGATATGCTTTATATGAATGGTAAACTAAGACATAGGCCTAAAATTTTTATGGAAATGCAAGACTCAATTCTGGTGTTTGGAAGTCCAAATCTTAGCAATAACATAGAAGTCTGAATCTGTTTTGCAGCCCAGATACTATTTAGTGTTCGACCCATATCTCGAGTTCTAGAAGTCCAAATGACCTCTATTTTTTTTAGAAAGCTGAGACAATTTTCTAGAACTTTCACGAGTAAGGTTAGTTCAAATTTTAATGTTATCAATGATGTTTTGTTTAGACAAAGACATATGGGAGTAGTGTCATTAAATTTTATCATTCTTAGGCATGTGAGAGTCATTTCTCATAAAAAAAGATGATTGCAAATATCTTAATGTAGATTTTATTGGTCCACCATGTTTAAGGACATGCATGCATTCTGCAAAACTTGTGAAAATTATCAAAAAGCTAATACTGGTAAAAAAGTTTTGCTTTATAATTCTTAACTCTATTTATTCCCTAGAGAGCTAAGATCAAGATGGAGCGATCTATTTATTAAGAAACATGTGTATCCTTATTGAGCCTTTAATATTAATAATCTAAAGAATGATAATGTTTTTAATGTAAATGAACATCATTTGAAAGCTTATTTTGATAATTTTTCTAGTGAAAATAAATCCATTGGTTTGAATGATCCTGTAGATAAAATGTTTATTTTATTTTTGTTATATAATTTTTATGTTTTTTAGTGTATGACTCTTGGTTTGCTAGTCTTTCTTACCCTAGTTAAATGATGGATAACTGTACTTCATGACTCTTAAGTCGGTTCTTTTAGTTTCTTATGATAACTGATATTTGTGTATATATTTGTTCAATTCTTTATTCCTTCTTTTTTTTTCTTTGCACCTCTTTTCCATTTCTCATCTTAAAAAATGGACACCACTCTTGAAAAATTTAAAAAGTATTTTCTTGTTTTGCCTCAAAATGCGATTACAAAAATTTACTAAGCTAGGTGTGTAAGATTAAGGTTGTTAATGAACCATAGTATTCATGAAGTGATTCACTAGCTAATTGAAGCAAACATTTAATTATCAGATGAGTCTTCCAATTTTTTTATTTCACGTGCTTGGGACAGGTAGAAACACTTTTGCAAAGAAACATCTTGTAAAAGGACTGAATGTTTGTCATCGATGTGCCAAATTGACTTTTAATGCACAATATTGTTTTTTTTTTTTAAATAATATCTGTAAACTGTGAAGTTAAAGTATAATTCATTAAGGATGACCTAAGTAAGGAGTCTTTAGATCATTTTTTATTAACTTATGAGATGCATCCTAGTGGAGATGTGCATCGTATAATTCATGATTTATGACTCCATTTTCATATAGAACATGATCGATTTAGTTTTGAAAATCTCACTAAAAAAGACCATGTTTGTTAGTTTTTAAGAAAATTAGATGAGAAGCTTATCCTCGATCTATAGAGGGCGTTTAAGTTGTTCTTGGACATAAAACCAAAGGAAGATGTGAGCTGCAATCACAACTATGATTTAAGTCTTAGTTAAAAATTTATGTCTTTTGGTTTTATTAATAAGCATAATATTTTGTGTTGTTATTTCTTATATTTGTTTAAGTGTGTTTTAGGATTGTCATTATTTGATATTTCAAGTGATGTTTTCTATATTTGATCTTTCTACCTTAGAACACTGAGGACAATGTCTGGTTGAAGAGGGATTGAGTGTGTGTGTCTATATATATATATATAATGAGATTTTGTTTATCTGGATAAATTAATGGAAGTTGAATGATGAATGCCTTGCTTTGTGGAATTTATAAATTATTTTTCTATTTTAATACTTTGATTATTAGGGACCAGTAAGAAGTTAGTTGAAGGGTGTGATTAGTACTTAAAAGTGTATTTTTATCAAGGTTTTGTATTATCATTTTACACTTGATGTATCAATAACTCAACTAAAACATGTTTTATAATAACAAGGTTGATACCATAAAATACCTTTAATTTATGGTAAATGTTCATCCTAAATGTTGGCCTATCACATAAATGAAATGATTAATTGATGAGTTGAAGTATTGATATTAAAAGGATAAAGAGAGGGCCAAACTTATAAAAGAGATGTTGGTGCAGTCCAAACTGGAACAATGTCAGGTAATTGGGTCATATCTAGAGCTGTAGATCTTGGATTTAGGTTTGTTTTATTTTGATGAAAAGCTAAGACATAGGCATAAAACTTTCATGGTTAGAAGTTGATTAGTACTTAAAAGTGCATTCTCATTAAGGATTTATGTCATCATATTGCACCTAAAGTATCATTAAATTCCCTAACAAAAGCATGTTTTATATTAGCAAGTCTAAAAATATAATATACTTTAATTCATGGTAAATGTTCATCCTAAATGCAGGTATATCACATAAATAAAAGGATTGATTGATGAGTTTAAGGATTGAAATTGAAAGGATAAAAAGAAGGCCAAACTTAGCAAAGTGTTGCTGGTGCATTCCAAACTCGAACACCGTTCAGTAATTTGATCATATCTGGAGCTGTAGATATCAGATTTAGGTCCATTTTATATCGATGGAAAGGTAAGACATAGACCTACAACTTTCATATGAAGTCAAAGACTCAGTTCTGCCGTTTTCAAGCCCAAATCTTAGCAACAACGAAGACGTCGAAAGCTGTCCTGCAGCTCAAGCACTATTCGGTTTTTGGCTCATATCTTGAGTTCTAGAAGTCCAAATGAGCTCTGGTTTTTTTTTGATGGAAAGCTGAGACAATTGCCCACAGCTTCCATAATTCAGTTGGCTATAATTCTGATGTGAGCAATGACGTTTTGGCCAGCCAACAATATCAAAAATCAGCCCACAATATCAAAAAAACCAGCAGCCATTAATGTCAAAAACCAGCCACCAAATCAATGGATGCCCACCAATTCTTCAATCAATCAATAGTTCTGAAACTTAGCCTATAAAAGGAGGCATTGTCCATGTATTTAGTCATATTAATTTTCAGATCAAAGTTATCTTCTTGCTTTCTCTCTACATCTTTGTAATGTTCAAGTTTTCTTTTATGCTATAGTAATCTCTTGTTTATGCTCTTTCATTTCCTTTCCTATACTTAGTTAGCTTATATTATGTTTATATTCTTATATTGTTTATTTGTGTTTTTCTCCTTCTTAATGTTTAGCTAAGTTAATTATGTCAAGGTGAAAAGGTTTTTCTAATGGTGTTAGAATAGGTATAATATAAACTCAACATGAGCTTTAAATGTTTATATCCAAGAAAGATTGTTATTAACATGTTTTATCTTTTTATCTTACTAATTCTTAATACCTTGCTTATTAAATGTTTAATTTAGATTTGTGTTGTATAATATTTGGTACATCAAATGCTTGATCTTTCATAGTTTTCGGCCGAAATCGTTATTATGATAGAAACTTGATTTGTTGTTAACATAAACTAGCAACATGAATGCTTGATGATATTTATAAGTATGGTATTACTTATATAAGATAATTAATATGATTATGTTAGTAATTTATAATGAGCTAATAACGAGAAATCATCCGATTAGAACCTCCTTTGTGTGTGGTTTCTAGTTGAGTAATAAAAAGAGTTTATATTATATTTATTTGAAATACTATTAGTAAATCCTATAACCTTGACATATGTTTTGTTATTGTTTAATCCTTACATCAATATCACATCCCAAAATTCTCTTCAACTCTTTTTCTGTTATTATTCTCTTCAACTCTTTTTCTTTATTTGTAATTTATATAATTCACCTCCCTGTGGTTCGACCCCGGTCTTGCCGGGTTATTTTACTTTGACACTCCTGCACTTGGGATAAGACATCAACTCTTTGATCGTGTCAAGTTTTTGGCGCCGTTGCCGGGGAGGTAAGTTATTGTATAAATTAAATATTTTATTTTATTTTATTTTAACTTTTATTTGTTTTTCTAATTGTTGTTTCTTTTTCTTTTTCTTTTTTCTTTTCTTTTCTTTTGTATTTGTATGAGAGTTTGGACACGTACATTAAGTGGTAGACTTTCTAGAAAATCCTCATTTTCTTCAGAAAACATGGCCGAAGAAGATAACCAATCAATTCATAATGAGAATAATGAGAATAATCGTGTTAGAACACTTAGAGATCATATGAATCCAACAAGAACAAGTGCACCATCATGTATTGTTTTTCCTCCTGATGCATCTCATTTTAATTTTAAGCCAGGTATTATTCAACTTTTACCCACTTTTCATGGCTTAGAATTAGAAAATCCATACTTGCACTTAAGAGAATTTGAAGAAGTTTGTAACACTTATAATGACTTAAATTGTAGCATGAACACCATCAGATTAAAGCTTTTTCCTTTTTCGTTAAAAGATAAAGCTAAAACATGGCTACAAAATATTAGGTCAGGATCCATTCATGCTTGGGATGAAATGCAACAACAGTTTTTAAAGAAATTTTTCCCTTCTCATAGAACAAACTCTTTCAAAAGACAAATCACCACTTTTACTCAAAAACCAGGAGAAACATTTTATAAATGTTGGGATAGATATAAAGATTTGCTTAATACCTGTCCTCATCATGGTTTTGAAATATGGAGATTGGTTTCACAATTTTATGAAGGGTTAACACCTAAAGATAGACAAATGGTAGAATTGATGTGCAATGGAACTTTTGAAAATAAAGACCCTGATGAAGCAATGGAGTACCTAGAGTTGCTAGCTGAAAATGCTCAAAATTGGGACACCACAGGTACTTGTGAGGCACCAGGTAAAACTCAACCTCATACATCTAATGGAGGCATGTATAGCCTTAGGGAAGATCATGACCTCCAAGCCAAATTTGCATCTTTAGCTAGAAAAGTTGAGGCACTAGAATTAAAAAAGAGTGGTCAAGTAAAATCTGTTCAAGAAATTGTGTGTCAAATTTGTGAAACCAATGAACACTCAACCAATGATTGTCCCACGTTGCCTTCTTTTAAGGAATGTCTCCATGAACAAGCCAATGCTTTAAATAGTTTCCAAAGACCAAGTCATAACCCGTACTCACAAACGTACAACCCTGGTTGGAGAAATCACCCAAATTTCAGTTGGAAGAGTGGTAACAATAATGCACAAACTTCACAGCCACCATTTCAAACACAACATAATTTTCAAAATTCTCATGGATATGCACCTCCTTATATTCCCCCTCCTAAAAGAAATCTTGAGGAAACATTACATGCATTCATTGAAAAGTAAGAGACAATCAACACTTAAAATGCTCAAACCATGGCTGATTTGAAAGATACTCTTGCAAAGTTCACATCTGCTCTCAGTTTTCAGGAGAAAGGTAAGTTTCCATCTCAACCCCAGCAAAATCCCAAAGGGCAATACAATTCAAGTACAAGCAGTTCTGGAAGCCAACATCTGGATCAAGTCAAATCAGTCACTACTCTCCGCAGTGGTAAGGTTATTAAAAAACCTATTCTTGAACCTTGTGAGAAAGAAGATGAGTTAGTCTCCAAGGGTAAGGAAATGGTTGAACCTGATCATTGCAAGGAAGAGACTGATTCCCCACCAGCACTTCCATTTCCTCATGCCATGACCAAACAAAGAAAAGTCAATCACAATTCTGAAATCTTTGAAACTTTCAAACAGGTAAGGATTAATATACCTTTGCTAGATGCTATTAAACAGGTACCATCTTATGCTAAATTTTTGAAAGATCTATGCACTGTAAAGAGAAAATTGAATGTGAAAAAGAAAGCCTTCTTAGCCGAACAAGTAATTGCCATTCTTCAGAACAATAATGCTTTGAAATATAAAGACCCTGGTTGTCCTATAATTTCTTGCTTTATTGGAGAACATAAAATTGACAGAGCTTTACTTGATCTTGGAGCTAGTGTGAATTTACTTCCATATTCGGTTTTTCAAAGTCTAAATCTCGGTGAGTTAAAACCTACTTCTGTTACTCTTTTACTTGCTGATAGATCTATAAAAATGCCTAGAGGAATAGTTGAAGATGTGTTAGTACAAGTTGATAAATTCATCTTTCCTTTGGATTTTATTGTCTTGGATACACAACCTGTTGAAGCATGCAATTCAATTCCTGTTATTTTAGGACGTCCATTTCTTGCAACTTCTAATGCATTGATTAATTGTAGGAATGGAGTGATGAAGTTATCTTTTGGAAACATGACATTAAAAATGAATGTTTTTAACATTTGCAAGCAACCTGGAGATGATAATGATTTACAGGAAGTAGATTTTATTGAAAAAATAATTTACGATCAATTTGAAAATTTTTCCAATGAAATTGAGTTTAATGAATCTGAAGATTTGCAAATGGTTTGTTTTCAGGAAGAATCAAAGGCAAATATTTGGAGACCAAAAATTGAGGAATTGCCACCACGATCAATTCGGTCCATACCTTCAAGTGTTCAACCACCAAAACCCGATTTGAAGCCATTACCATGTAATCTCAAATACTCATTTTTGGGAGAAAATGAAACTTTTCCGGTAATAATTTCTTCCAAACTTAATGTTCATCAAGAAGGTAAGTTATTACAAACTCTTAAAATGCACAAAAATGCATTAGGATGGACCATAGCTGACATAAAAGGAATTAGTCCTTTGATTTGCACACACAAGATTTATTTGGAGGAAAATGCTAAACCCTCTAGAGAAATGCAACGAAGGCTTAATCCTAATATGAAAGAAGTAGTGAGAAATGAAGTCATTAAACTTCTAGATAATGGAATCATTTATCCTATTTCTGACAGCAAATGGGTAAGTCCTACCCAAGTTGTACCTAAAAAGTCTGGAGTTACTGTGATAACAAATGAGAAAAATGAGTTAATTCCAACGAGGACTATTACTGGTTGGCGTATGTGCATTGACTATAGGAAACTTAATTCAATGACTAGAAAAGATCACTTTCCTTTACCTTTCATGGATCAAATTCTAGAAAGAGTTGCAGGTCATGAATTTTATTGTTTCCTAGATGGTTATTCAGGTTACAACCAAATTGAAATTGTATTTGAAGATCAAGAGAAAACTACTTTCACATGTCCATTTGGTACATTTGCATATCAAAGGATGCCTTTTGGATTATGTAATGCACCAGCCACATTTCAAAGATGCATGCTTAGCATATTCAGTGATATGGTTGAACGCTTTCTTGAGATATTTATGGATGATTTTTCTGTCTTTGGTGATTCATTTGATAATTGTTTAACTAATTTGGAAAAGGTTTTGAACAGGTGTGAAGAGAAGAATCTTGTGTTGAATTGGGAAAAATGTCATTTTATGGTAACAAACGGCATTGTACTTGGTCACATTGTTTCATCAATAGGAATTGAGGTTGATAAATCTAAAATTGAGTTAATTACCAACTTGCCAACACCAAAATCTGTTAAAAATGTTAGATCATTTTTAGGACATGCTGGTTTTTATAGAAGGTTTATCAAAGATTTTAGTATAATATCTAAGCCATTGTGTAACCTTCTAACAAAGGATAATGTTTTTGAATGGACTGAATATTGTGAAGAAGCCTTTGTTAAACTTAAAAACCTGCTTACATCTGCTCCTGTTATTCAACCTCCTGATTGGTCATTACCTTTTGAAATAATGTGTGATGCTAGTGATTATGCCGTGGGTGCTGTTTTAGGACAAAGAAAAGATAAGAAACCCTATGTCATTTACTATGCAAGTAAAACTTTAAATAGTGCTCAAATAAATTACACAACCACTGAAAAAGAATTACTTGCTGTAGTATTTGCGTGTGAAAAATTCAGATCTTATCTTGTTGGCTCACCTGTTATTGTTTTTAGCGATCATGCAGCGTTGAAATATCTTCTTTCTAAGAAGGATTCTAAAGCTAGATTGGTACGGTGGATTTTGTTACTTCAAGAATTCGATATCACAATCAAGGATAAGAAAGGCACCGAAAATGTTGTCGCAGATCATTTGTCAAGATTGGCAACTGATTCGAAATCTGACATCACGCCAATCGATGACTACTTTCCTGATGAATCTTTACTTTCTGTCACTACAATGCCTTGGTTTGCTAATATTGTTAATTTTCTTGTTTCAGGACATTTGCCAGCGCATTGGGGCACTCAAGACAAAAGAAAGTTCTTGAACGAAGTGAAGAACTTTTATTGGGATGACCCTTATTTATTCAAATATTGTCCTGATCAAATATTTCGAAGATGCGTTCCCGACAATGAGGTAAGTAATGTCATTAAATTTTATCATTCTGAGGCATGTGGGGGTCATTTTTCGTCAAAAAAGACAGCCGCAAAAATCTTACAATGTGGATTTTATTGGCCCACCATGTTCAAGGACACGCATGCATTCTGCAAATCTTGTGAAAATTGTCAAAAGTTAGGATCTCTTTCAAAACGTCACATGATGCCTTTAAGCACTATTCTTGTCATTGAAATCTTTGACTGTTGGGGTATAGATTTTATGGGTCCATTTCCTCCATCATTTGGTTTTGTGTACATATTAGTCGCAGTAGACTATGTTTCAAAATGGATAGAAGCAATTCCAAGTCATAACAACGATCATAAAACAGTCATTAAGTTTTTGAAAGAAAACATTTTGAGTCGATTTGGAATCCCTCGGGCCATGATAAGTGATGGTGGAACACATTTCTGTAACAAGCCATTTGAGTCTTTAATGAAAAAATATGGAATCACACATAAAGTTGCCACCCCTTATCACCCCCAGACAAATGGACAAGTAGAACTTGCTAATAGGGAGATTAAACAAATCTTGGAAAAAACAGTGAACCCTAATCGAAAGGACTGGTCTTTAAGACTTAATGATGCACTTTGGGCTTATCGAACTGCTTTTAAAACATCATTAGGTATGTCACCTTATAGGTTGGTTTATGGAAAACCTTGTCATTTGCTTGTGGAACTTGAATACAAAGCTTATTGGGCTATTAAAGCTTTCAATTCAAACCTGGATGATGCGAGTCAGTTGCGTAAGTTACAAATAAATGAGCTTGAAGAAATAAGAAATGATGCATATGAGAATTCAAAAATTCATAAAGCAAGAATCAAAGACTTTCATGATAAAAGAATCTTGAGAAAAACATTTGATGTTGGTCAAAAAGTTTTGCTTTATAATTCTCGACTCCATTTATTTCCTGGAAAGTTAAGATCAAGATGGAGCGGTCCATTTGTTGTGAAACATGTATATCCTTATGGGGCCTTTGATATTGAGAATCCAAAGAATGGTAATGTTTTCAAGGTCAATGGACATCGTTTGAAAGCTTACTTTGATAATTTTCCTAGTGAAAATGAATCCATTGGTTTGAATGATCCTATATATAAAGGTTGATTATTTTATTTTATTTTCATATTTTTGTTTCTTTTTTGTGTGACTTTTGTTTTGCTAGTCTTTCTCCAACCCCGGTCAAATGGCGGATAACGGTACTCCGTGACTCTTAAGTCGGTTCTTTCGGTTTCCCATGATAATTGATAACTCTGTATATATTTGTTCAATTCCTTGTTCCTTCTCTTTTCTTTACATCTCTTCTCCACTTCTCTTTAAAAACAAAAAAAAAACAAACAAAAATGGACACCACTCTTGAAAAATTGAAAAAGTATTTTCCTGCTCTGCCTCAGAATGCGATTACAAAAATTTACCATGCTAGGTGTGAAAGATTGAGGTTGTTAATGAACCATGGAATTCCTGAAGATATTCGCTGGATAATTGAAGCAAAGATCCGATTATCAGGTGAGTCTTCCAACTCTTTTATTTCATATATGCCTGGGACAGGTAAAAGCACTTTTGCAAAGAAACGTCGTGCAAAACGACTAAAAGTCTGTCACCGATGTGCCAGATGGACTTGTAATACAAAATGTCGTTCTTTAGGAATGGTATCTATAAACCGTGAAGATAAAATACAATTCATTAAGGATGGCCTGAGTAAGGAGTCTTTAGATAATCTTCTATTAACTCTTGAGACGCATCCTAGTGGAGATGTGCATCGTGCAATTCATGATTTATGGCCTCATTTTCATAAAGAACATGATCGACTTAGTCTTGGGAATCTGACTAAAAAAGACCCTGTTTGCCAGTTTTTAAGAAAACTGGATGGGAAGCCTATTCCCGACCCATAGAGGGCGTTTAAGCCGTTCTTGGATGTAAAACCAAGGGAAAGCTGTGAGCCACAATCACAACTGCTTGTACATACATTTTTTTTTTAAATATATATATATATATATATAATAATAAAATAATACCAATAAATAAATAAATAAATAAGAAAGAGAGAGAGAGTAAGACTTCAGCTAGCCTACATATAGGTGGTATGCTTTGCATTTTCAATTGTTCATCTATAAAATCTTCTCTTCCTTCCCATCATTTCTACTCAACCCATTCATTCAGCATATATATAAGTGTGTAGAAATGGCGAGTTCTTCTGTTTCTAAAATAAAAACTATTTGTGTTTTTGGTGGATCTAGTCCTGGGAAAGAAAAAGAGTTTTTAGAATCAGCAAATCATCTTGGTCGGATACTAGCTGAGAGAAAGATTCATTTAGTGTATGGGGGAGGCAGTCTTGGGTTAATGGGGGGTGTTTCAATAGCTGCATTTGTAGGAGGCAGTCAAGTTTTAGGGGTTGTCCCCAAAGCTTTAGCCGAAGGGGACATCATTGGAAAAACAATTGGAGAGGAATTACAGGTCTCTACAATGTCTGATAGAATGAATACAATGTTTAACCATGCCGATGCCTTCATTGCCTTACCAGGTGGTCTGGGTACATTGGAAGAGATCTTTCATATTTCCTCTTGGGCCCAACTGCACATTCACCATAAACCTATAGGTTTGTTAAATGTTAATGGTTTTTATAATAATTTGTTGTCTTTTCTTGATCAAGCTGTGGAACAGGAATTTCTAACATCTTCGGCACGACAAATCATAATCTCTGCTGCTACTGCTGAACAATTGATTGACCAACTACAATCTTGCATCCCTGTAATTGATCCCTCCATGAGTCAACTTAATTGGTCAACCATGAAACGCCATAAAAAGCTTAAATTGGATTTGAGCCTTAGTTTGTGAAAAATTGTGTCTTTTGGTTTTATTAATAGCATAATATTTGTGTTTTGTTGTTTCTTATATTTGTTTTAGTATGTTTCAGGTTTGTCAATAGTCGCTGTTTTAGGTGATATCTTCTACACTCTATCTTTTTGCTTAGAACATTGAGGACAATGTCTTGTTTTGGTTGGGGGGAGAGGGTAGTAGTTGATATTAAAAAAAAAAAAAATTTCTATTATTTAAACCATTTGCAAAACTATTGTTACTAGGATGGCAGAGTAATGGAGGAACTTTAGTGACTCTTGAGACGCATCTTAGTAAACATTCTTAACAAGGTCTATTATAATACTTCTTGAAATATTCAGGTTTACAAACTCTTGGATTGCTATCTATAGATTCTGTTTATATGCCCATCTAACAAGTATTTTTAAACCTTCATTTTCACACACACACTCGAATATATGATTGTGGGTTGCATATTGGATTATAACATTATTTGTGTTCTTTTGTTAAAGGTAACAACTAAGGGAAAGGGATAATATATAATATGCAAAAAAAAAAACCAAAAAAAAAAACAATAAAAAAAAAGAAAATAAAAACAAAGTAGATAAGTTTGGTTTCGTAGCCTCCTTGACTTAAGCAAATAAGCCCGAAGGGGTGTTTGAACACCTAGTACCCTAAAGTCAACTGACTTGGGAGTTATTGGCCCAGTGCTTGTTATATGGGTTGAGGAGAAAGCTTAAGGGAATCAAACACTGCACTATCTACATATCAGTATTTGCAACCCGAGTTACTAAGCTCGTAGGGGTGTCTCAACACCTGATGCCCTAAGACCAACTGGTCTGGGAGTCATTAGCCGAAAGCTCGTTACATGGGTTCAAGATACATTGTGCTATAAATTCTTGCTTTTTTTTTTAAAAAAAAAAAGAGAAAAAAAAAAGATAACAATCCCAACCCAAGGAAGTTAACTTTAAACATTAGAACAAAAATTTTGTTTTCTTCCATGAAAAGCTCCATAGCTATGTTTTGATTTATTGAGCACCGAAATAAGGTTTACTAATATCTTGTTTAAGAGGTATTAAGCAGATATATAAATTTAATGAGAGTTTGTTTATCTGGATAGATTAATAGAAGTTAAATGATGAATGCCTTGCTTTGTGGTATTTGCAAATTATTTTTCTATTTTAATGCTTTGATTACTAGGGACTAGTAATAAGCTGGTTGGGGGGTGTGATTAGTACTTAAAAGTGCATTCTCATTAAGGATTTATGTCATCATATTGCACCTAAAGTATCATTAAATTCCCTAACAAAAGCATGTTTTATATTAGCAAGTCTAAAAATATAATATACTTTAATTCATGGTAAATGTTCATCCTAAATGCAGGTATATCACATAAATAAAAGGATTGATTGATGAGTTTAAGGATTGAAATTGAAAGGATAAAAAGAAGGCCAAACTTAGCAAAGTGTTGCTGGTGCATTCCAAACTCGAACACCGTTCAGTAATTTGATCATATCTGGAGCTGTAGATATCAGATTTAGGTCCATTTTATATCGATGGAAAGGTAAGACATAGACCTACAACTTTCATATGAAGTCAAAGACTCAGTTCTGCCGTTTTCAAGCCCAAATCTTAGCAACAACGAAGACGTCGAAAGCTGTCCTGCAGCTCAAGCACTATTCGGTTTTTGGCTCATATCTTGAGTTCTAGAAGTCCAAATGAGCTCTGGTTTTTTTTTTTATGGAAAGCTGAGACAATTGCCCACAGCTTCCACAATTCAGTTGGCTATAATTCTGATGTGAGCAATGACGTTTTGGCCAGCCAACAATATCAAAAATCAGCCCACAATATCAAAAAAACCAGCAGCCATTAATGTCAAAAACCAGCCACCAAATCAATGGATGCCCACCAATTCTTCAATCAATCAATAGTTCTGAAACTTAGCCTATAAAAGGAGGCATTGTCCATGTATTTAGTCATATTAATTTTCAGATCAAAGTTATCTTCTTGCTTTCTCTCTACATCTTTGTAATGTTCAAGTTTTCTTTTATGCTATAGTAATCTCTTGTTTATGCTTTTTCATTTCCTTTCCTATACTTAGTTAGCTTATATTATGTTTATATTCTTATATTGTTTATTTGTGTTTTTCTCCTTCTTAATGTTTAGTTAAGTTAATTATGTCAAGGTGAAAAGGTTTTTCTAATGGTGTTAAAATAGGTATAATATAAACTCAACATGAGCTTTAAATGTTTATATCCAAGAAAGATTGTTATTAACATGTTTTATCTTTTTATCTTACTAATTCTTAATACCTTGCTTATTAAATGTTTAATTTAGATTTGTGTTGTATAATATTTGGTACATCAAATGCTTGATCTTTCATAGTTTTCGGCCGAAATCGTTATTATGATAGAAACTTGATTTGTTGTTAACATAAACTAGCAACATGAATGCTTGATGATATTTATAAGTATGGTATTACTTATATAAGATAATTAATATGATTATGTTAGTAATTTATAATGAACTAATAACGAGAAATCATCCGATTAGAACCTCCTTTGTGTGTGGTTTCTAGTTGAGTAATAAAAAGAGTTTATATTATATTTATTTGAAATACTATTAGTAAATCCTATAACCTTGACATATGTTTTGTTATTGTTTAATCCTTACATCAATATCACATCCCAAAATTCTCTTCAACTCTTTTTCTGTTATTATTCTCTTCAACTCTTTTTCTTTATTTGTAATTTATATAATTCACCTCCCTGTGGTTCGACCCCGGTCTTGCCGGGTTATTTTACTTTGACACTCCTGCACTTGGGATAAGACATCAACTCTTTGATCGTGTCAGAAGTCTAAATCTTAGCAACAATATAGAAGTCTGAATCTATATTGTAGCTAGACTTTGTTTAGTGTTCAACCATATCTCTCTTTAAGCATTACAATAAAGATAGATTAAGACCATGATCTTGATATGAAAACCAAAATGTCTAAAAACATTACAAATGCCTTCTTTTTTAGGCCAAAATTAAAAACTATTAATTTGTTGACTAATTATTGAGTGGGTGACCATATCTTGACTTGATGACAATCTTTATCTTTTTATCTAAACAAAACATCATTGCTAATATCAGAATTTGAACAAACTTGATTCATGAAAGTTTTAAGAAATTATCTCAGCTTTCTAACAAAAAAAAAATTAAGGTCATTTGGACTTCTAGAACTTGGGATATGGGCTAAACACTAAATAATATCTAGGCTGTAAGATAGATTCAGAATTTTCCATTATTACTAAGATTTGGACCTCTAAACAACATAATCGAGTCTTGCATTCCTATGAATATTATAGGCCTATGTCTTAGCTTTCCATCTATATAGAGCAGACCTAAATCCAAGTTTTACAGCTCTAGATATGATCTAATGACTGAACAAAATTCCTGTTTGGACTGAATCAACATCTCTTTTCTAAGCTCCACCTTGTCTTTGTCTTTCTAATTTCAGTAGTTGAACTCATTAATAAATCATTTGACTTATATGATAGACTTGTATTTAAAAAGAACACTTACCATATATTAAAGGTGTTTTATAGTATCAAACTTGTTATTATAAAACATGTTATAATTAAGGAGTTATTGATACTTCAAGTGCAAAATGCTAATATAAAACCTTAATAAAAATACACTTTTAAGTACTAATCAATAACCAATTACATAATCAAATCTAGTAGCTGCCATGTTAGGAACTAATTCTAGCCTATATATACTTATACTCTGCCATTAATAAATTTATGATTGAGAGATTATACTTTTCTAAATTCCTACATGTCTTACCTAATTTTTCTCAAGAGATGGAATATGGCAATGCACGCCAAAAGCTCTCTCTCTCTCTCTCTCTCTCTTATCATAAGAGCTCGTTTTTAAAAAACTATAGATTAGATACCCTTGTACATGCAAAAATTCCTACTGGTTTTAACATATCATCTAGTTAGAAAAAGAAAACAGAAAGCATTTTTCGTTATTCACTAGTCTTTAGACAATGCTATTCTTGACACATTCAACTAATTAAATGTTCTACTAATCACCAAAAATAAGTGTGATGTGTGGTTGAAGGGACGTTAATTATGTTTGTGATATGAAAATTTTATATAGTGGAGACCATCATCCTTTAGTATAGACTCTTACTTTTTTGTATTTTTTTTATTTTAAAAAGACAAAGATCTGACGCCCGTAAGTCTTATAGAAAAAGAATAATTATTTTCCAATAAGATTCTCTCTCGTGCTTACTATTTATATATATCATTTTTTGTTTTATAGAAGATAAAGATCTGATGACCATAAATCTTACATTTTTCACACATTACTATGGATGAGTTTTACAAAATTTTATGTTTTTTTAAATTTTATCTTTAAATAGTTTTTTGGCAATTTGGTCCTAATTGAAGGCCAATTAGTTTTGATTTCTTATGAAAAGATGAAATAGAAATAAGAGGAACTAAAATAAAAAAGGCATCATACATGGGTTATATGCTATAAGTATCGCAAAAAATATACTTTGGTCCTTGAACTTTAAAAATCATATAAATTATACAATTTCAGTACCTCAATATTTTTTCAATTTTACTTTGGTATAAATTTTCATTTTGTTATTTTTTAGTCCTTAGATGTGAGAGGAGAGAAAAAGATTGTCAGATTCTAGTGGTAGAGAGAGAAAAGTATCATTGACACTGATTTAGGTCACCAAAATGGACTATATTTGTGTCAAATGGTTCTATTTGATGAGGGGATTTCATTTTATGAGTTTTTGTATCTTTAAAGTTCATAAAAAAATATATATGAGCTCATATTGATTTTTAGATTTGGGTTGATTTCAGTTTTTAGGGTGGTTTTTTGAGGCCATAGATACATTTATCACACTTTCTACAATGTTTTGGGTAAAACTTAGGTTGAAAAATAAGTTTTTAGATAAAAAAAAAAATTAAACCTTAGTTTTCTAGCAACTATTGTGGCTAGAATATAGGCAAATCAGATTACGTGTAAACTCCCGGCTAAATTTTTTCTTAAAATATTAAAATTTTAACCCAAAGATAAAATAGATAAAATAAAATAAATTAAGGAAACTAAAAATTAATGTCAAGGATTAAAAAAAGAAAGAAAAGGAGAGGAGTGTGTGACACTAAGTAAAATGGAGAGAATAAATTAGAAACTTTGGGACAAATTAGGATTATGTATAAAGAAGGTATTAAAGTGTAAATAATAATAATAATAATAATAATAATAATAATAATAATAATAATAATAATAATAATAACATATAAAAGCCATCTCTCTCTCTTCCTTAAAGCCAATAATAGCTGGAACAAAAGCGGATGGGGGAATAATGAGTTTTTTTTTCTTTCAAAATTCTTAGAGAAAACACAAAATAATTGAAGGAATTAAAGGGGGATTGAGAGAAACACCTAACACCACATCTTTAAGTACCTAAACAAGATAAAAATAGTGAACAAAACTAAAGGGAAATAAATACACACTCACGACAATAAGAGTTTTGAAGGGTTGATCCATAAATTTTTGACTAGTTGGGATTCAAAGACCAGATTAATATTTGGTGTGGAGTTTTAAATCTAATCTAAAAATTTCATATGAAATGAATAATAATTGAAGTAGAAATCATGAGATTAATGTTAGGGTTCATAGTGGAATTTCAAGGAAAATATAACTTGCTATGAATTGATCAAATTGGCTTATATTCGATTGTGTTATGTGTCAAATAGGGAAGAAATGATGACAAAAATCCTAGCACTTTTAAGTGTTTAATGGTCGGCCAACAAGGGATCAAAGTGCATTTGCTAGAATTGTGTTCATTATTGTGTTATGAATTGGTGTGTAAGCTATTTTAATACTATTAAAGTAAATTGGGTTGTTTTATTAATGAGTATTGTTGACATGTTTTAGAACAATAGGAAAATGTGAGATTATGTTATTTAAAATTTAGTTGTGTAAATTATTGGATTGATTAAAACTCTTGGGCAATTTTATAGTAGAAGTGGTATTATTAGTAGTTTAATTGACAAATTTAAGGCTAACCATGAATTTTTAAACCATGAGTGGCCAACCATGTTGATGTAATTGGGAAAGTTTTAGAATTGTGTTTTGGGGTTGTATGGTGTGTTGGAATTTTTATTATGTATAATATGATTATAATTAGTATGATTAGGTTGGATTATGACCATTTAGGTTTAGTGTTGATGTATGAATTCTTGTTGGTGTGTTTGAAAGGAGGCACATGCAAAATTTCTATGATATTGATGAGTTGAATTAGTGCTCACAAATGTTTAATAAAAGGCAAGACATAAAACATTGTTGACAAAATATTAGACATTAAAGATTGTTGATGAAAACTTAGTAATTGGAATAATTGGCAAGTAAGTGATTTAGATTTAATTGTAAAATTTTCATCTCTAGGATAAAGTAACACTCTCATGTTAACTAATAAATAAGGTGATAATATACACACACACACATATACACACACATGGTGTTCATATTGGAAATTAAAATTTATTGAAAGTTTTTCATTAAAAATTTCGGCAAAGTCTCTTCTATATCAAGAGATCCCAAGTTATCGACGACTATGACCTGTTTACACTTCTAATATACCACATCTCCTAACTCAATTCAACCTAATTATCTCGGGTCTCAATCCCACAACATCATCATTCATATCAACCACAATGTTTATGGTATACATTGTACAACAATTATCATTATGGATGGATAAAGATATAAACTTGCATACATGAAACATGGTTATACAAGCTATAGAATTGAATCCATCTATTCAAGTTTAAATATCAATTATACAAATCAAGTTATATAAAAGTTGTAATATTATGAAATACAATGATATGCTCACTAAAACCTAAATTATAAAAAGTGAACCTAAGTTAGAACATACTTTTGTCATGTATGCAATGTCCTGAAAACAAAATATATATTATTGAAATATGAATATTACAATAATACAGCAATACAAATATCCAGCAATTTAAAAAGGCAAGTATGCATTCATATTTTATTCACTTCTCCCTTTGGGTTTTAATTGAAAACTCTTTCTTTTTCAACAACTAAAAACCATTTCCTCTTCCATTATCAACCTTAATTCAAGATTTCATAAGACCATTCATGATTATTTTTGCTTAACACATTACCGATACCAATTTCACTGGTATCATCATCACCCTATAGGAATCGATGTAAGGTGATCCCGTTACCTAGTATCTTAACATACACTAAATGTATGTTAGTCAATACATGGTGATCCCCTTACTTGGGATCCGAATATACACTAAATATATGCATGCCAATACATGATTTATCCCCATATTTGGGATCCTAACATACATTAAACGTATGCTAGTTCACACCCCAAATCACATTTTTTATATTTTCTTTGTCAACAATAATTTTCAATTCACACAACAACCTTTCACTTTGAATACACATTTAGAATACTATCCAAAATATCGACATCATTACCCAAACTTTCCTCCTTCTAATATCCAACATTTGGTAAATCACATATCACATCAATAACATATTAAATCATAGAATTTAACTAGAAAGTAGAGGTGTGGATCACCTATTTGCAGTAGAAGCTTTACTTGTGCTCTTCTACTGTTACCGCTGCACAACACTTGTGGTCTTACATGGTAATCACATTTATAATCTCATAAGTGATCTTTATTCAAGGACTCATTTCATATTAACCATATTAACAATCAATAAATGTATTTCTTTCAATTATTCATTTCTTTATATTTTATGTTCTCTCATTTCATATATTTACATCATCATTTTTTTTCTTTATATTTAAATTGTTACTGTTTAAACCTTGAATTCTTACTGTTTGACCTTTTCTCAAATTTTTAACTATATTTAGAGTTATAGAACTCCATTTCAAGTGAGATTGATTTTGTTAGAAAACTAAAACATGAGGCTACAAATTCTCTAAAGGAAGGAGAACCCTATTCTGCCTCTAAGACAATCAAAATTGCTCATCAACAAACATTTAGACTGTTACGGTCCAACTGTTATTGTCTAGATATTGAACTATTATTGTTCGACCTATCCTTAAATTTTTAACTATTTCTAGAGTTATAGAACTCTATTTCAATTAAGACTGGTCTTGTTGAAAAGCTAAGAAACAAGGCTACTCAAGTTTTTTGAGGGAAGGAGAACCTAATTCTACCTTCAATATGTCAAAATTGCTCATTAACAAACATTTGGATTATTACTATCCAATTGTTACTATCTAAATATTGAATTGTTATTGTCTGATCTCTCCTCAGATTTTTAACTATATCTAGAGTTATAGAAATTCATTTCAAGTGAAATTGGTCTTTTTGAAAAGCTAAGACACGAGACTACAAGTTCTCTGAAAGAAGGAGAATCCAATTTTACCTCTAAGATAGTCAAAATTATTTATCAACAAACATTTGAACTGTTACTGTCCAAATGTTATTGTCCAACCTCTTCTAAGGTTTTTAACTATAACTAGAGTTATAAAATTCTATTTCAAGCGAGATTGATTTTGTTGGGAAGCTAAGACACGAGGCTACAAGTTAATTAAAGGAAGGAGAACCCAGTTCTGCCTCTAAGACAGTTAAAATTGCTCATTAACAAATATTTTGACTGTTACTTTTTAGAATTGAACTATTACTGTCTTGAACCATTATTTTCTAGACATTGAACTGTTACTGTCCAACTATTACTGTTTAGATATTGAATTGTTATTGTCTGACCTTTTCTTATATTTTAAACTATATTTAGAGTTATATAAATCCATTTCAAACGAGATTAATCATGTTGGAAAGATAAGACATGGGACTACAAGTCTACTAAAGGAAGGAGAACCTAGTTTTGCACATAAGACAGTTATAATTGCTCATTAACAAATTAGACTTATTGCCCAACGGGGTTTGTCATGACCCAGTCTAGGTTGATAACCCATAACTGGAGTTCTATAACTCTAAATTGAGCAAGATTAATTTTCTTTGTTAGCTAACATTCAAAACTACAATTCCTTTGAAGGAAGTTGGTTTTAATTTCCTTATCCTCTTATCCGAAATCTTATTAAAAGTTAGGAGACAAGCCTGTTTAGATTGATCACCCATTTCCCTTCACACATAACTTTCACAAACAACATTTTCTAGGTAAATTATCATGGTTTCATGTCCCGAATCACATACCATACATGAATTAACTCAATTTTAATAACAAATAATTTTCCCTTAATTCAAGTCTAAGAACCCTAATCTATAATTCATATCAAAACATCAATTCATTATTGAATTTGAAATGACTTATAAGATCATATTTAGAACACCTTACTCGGTATGAATTAAGGTTTTGATCTTTAACGAGTTGAAGATTTTCAACTCTCTTCTTTCTTATCTAATGACAACTAGCCCTCAATTTCCTCTTCTTATTTAATTTTCTTGTTAATCCCTTGCTCATAATTGTTTATTTTATTGATACCTTAATCTTGGATGAGTTCTTGAAATTTTAGTTTTTCTCTCTTGATTTTGCAAGAATGGATTCAAAAACTCCCTCTTTTTTTCCTTATGATTGCTGCAGATTTTTGGTGAGAAGAGGAGTATTTATGCGTTATAATTTTTCTTATTTGTATTTAGGCCCCTATATCTTTTTTTCTTCTTATAATTAAGTTATACCTCTTTTTATTTCTTATAATTTCATCCCATAAGTTTTAGTTTAACCTGAACATTACAAAGAAAAGATCGATTTCTCAGCATTACTTCTATTTTCTTATGCTATGACAAAAAAAAAATCAATCATAATTCTCAAATCTTTGAAAGTTTCACACAAGAAGAAATCAAGAATGAAAAAGGTATAAAAAATATTATCACAGATCATTTGTGAAAATTGACAATAGATTCGACATCTAACTACACACTAATCAATGATTACTTTTCTGATGAATCTTTTCTTTCTCTTAGTTCAATGCCTTGTTATCATTTTTGCCAGCTCATTTGGATAACCAAGACAAAAGAAATTTTTTGAGCGATGTGTAAAACTTCTATAGGGATGACCTTTACTTATTTAAATATTGTCCTCATTAAATATTTTAAAGATGCATTCTCGATAATGAGGTAAGTAGTGTTATTAAATTTTATTACTCTAAGGCATGTGAGGATTATTTCTCGTAAAAAAAAGGACAACAAAAATCTTACAAAGTGGATTTTACTAGCTCACTATGTTTAAGGACTCATATGTGACACAACCAAAAGATTTGTATCTTCTCCCAAGTGCATGAGTGTTAAAATAATAAATAACCTAGCAAGACTAGAGTCGAACCACAAGGAGGTTAATTGTATAAATTATAGATAATAATAATACAAAAATAATAATAACAATAATAATAGTAACAACAACAACAATAATAATTGTAGTAATATTAGTATTAGTAATAATAATAAAGAAGAAAAAGTTGATGAGAACTTTAAGATGAAAGATTAATATAATGATTAAATAATGATAAAAACAAATATCAAGGTTAAAGGATCTACTAATGGTATATCAAACAAATATAATATAAACTCTTGTTATTCAATTAGAAACCACACACAAAGAAGGTTTCAATCAGATTATAAATTGTTAACATGATTACATTAGTTATCTTATTCAATTAATGCTAACACTTGTAAATCTCGTTAGACATTCATAATTATAACTTATGTTAACAACAAATCAAGTTCCTTTCATAACTTAGGTATCTGTTATACCATACAGTACGGGTTATGAAAGTACAAAGTATTTGATGTACCAAGTATTGTACATATAAATCTAGATTAGTCATTTAACAAGTAAAGTATTATAGAGTGAACAAGATAATAAATATAAAACATGTTAGTATCAAACATTAAAGTCCATGTTAAGTTTACATTGTACTTATTCTTACACTATTAGTATAATCTTTCCACCTTTATATAATAAACTTAGCTAAACATAATGAAAAAAAGAAAAATAAATAAACAAAATAAGAACATAAGAACATAAATAAGATAAAAGTTAACTAAGTAAAGGAAAGGAAATGAAAGGCATAAACTTGATATTAATGAAAAAAAAACTTAAACATTACAAAAATACAAAGAGAGAAAGCAAGAGACCCGCCTCCTTTTATAGGCCAAAATTATGAACTATTAATTTGATGACTAATTAATAAGTGGGTGGCCAACTCTTGACTTAGTGACAATCCTTCTCTTTTCTTGTCTGTCCAAAATATTATTGATAATATCAGAATTGGAACCACTTGAAAACATAAAAGTTGTAAAAAATTGTGTCAGCTTTCTAGGAAAAAATGGAGATCATTTGGACTTCTAGAACTCCAGATATAGGCTAAACATTGAACAATGTTTGGACTGTAAGATAAATTTAGACTTCTTTATTGTTGCTACAATTTGGACTTGAAAATGACTTTTTTAAAACTAGACCTTCATATGAAAATTGTAGGCCTATGTCTTACCTTTCCATCCATATAAAGTAAACCTAAATCTAAGATCTACAGCTCTAAATATGATCCAATTACCAAGTAGTGTTTCAGTTCGGATTACACCAACATCTCTTTTCTAAGTTTGACCATCTCTTTGTCCTTTCAATTTCAGTTCTTAAACTCATTTATCAATCCTTTTATTTATGTGATAAGCCTGCATTTAAAATAAATATTTATCATAAATTAAAGGTATCTTATATTATTAAATATGATATTATAAAACATGCTTTAGTTAAGAAGTTATTGATACTTCAAGTGCAAAATAATGATATAAAACCTTGATAAAAATACACTTTTAAGTACTAATCAACATGTATTTTGCAAAACCTGTGAAAATTATCAAAAGATGGGATTTATTTCAAAACATAGAGAATATTTAGATAATCTTCTATTGACTTTTAAGTCTTATGATAATGGAGATATGCATTGTGCAATTCATGACTTATGACCCTATTTTCATAAAGAACATACTTGGTATAGTCTTGATAATTTAACTAAAAAAGACCTTATTTGCTAGTTTTTAAGAAAACTAGATGTGAAGCCTATCCCAGACCCATATAGGATGTTTAAGCCATCATTGAATGTAGAACCAAGGAAAGATGTGACCCATAATCACAACTACTTGTACATACACTTGTTTTTTAGGGAGGGGGAGAGATAGAGACTCTAGCTGATCTATATATAGGTGGTATGATTGCATTTTTAATTTCTCATCAATAAAATCTTCTCTTCCTTTCATTTATTTTTACTTAATCTATACATTCAACAGATATAAAAGTGTGAAGAAATGATAGGTTTCTTAGGTTATCATATAAAAAATATTTGTGTTTTCAATGGATTCAGTCTTGGAAAAGAAAATAATGTTTTTAAAATCGTCAAATCATTTTGATCAGGTACTAGCTAAGAGAAAGATTTATTTAGTATATGAGGAGGCAACCTTGGGTTAATAAGGGGTGTGTTAATATCTATATTTTTAGAAGGTAGTCAACTTTTTAGAGTCATCTCTAAAGCTTTAGCAAATGGGGACATCATTGAAAAAATAATTAGAGAGGAACTACAAGTCTCTATAATATCTGATCAGATGAATATAATGTTTCAACACGCTGATACTTTCATTGCCTTATCAAGTGGTTTGGGCACATTAAAAGAGATCTTTCGTACTTTTTCTTGGGCCTAACTGTACATTCATTATAAACCCATAGGTATATTAAATGTTAATAATTTTTATGATAAGTTGTTGTCTTTTCTTGATCATACTGTGAAACAAGAATTTCTAACGTCTTATGAGATAATTTATGCTGCTACTGTTGAACAATTGATTGACCATTTACAATCTTTCATCCCTATAATTGATCTTTCTATAAGTCGTATAAATTGGTCAACTAAGAAAAGCCATAAAAAGCTTATATTATATTTGAGTCTTCATTTATGAATCCTTATGTCTTTTAGTTTAATTAATAACATATTATTTTGTTTTGTTATTTCATATATTTTCTTAAGTGTGTTTAAGGTTTGTCAGTGTTTGGTGTTTCAGGTGATGTCTTCTATACTTTATTTTTTTACATTAGGACATTGAGAAAAATGTTTTATTTTGGTTGGGGGAAGAGGGTAGTAATTTTATATCATAGTAACAACAGTTTTGCAAATGATTTATGAAATAGAAAACATAATATATATATATATATATATATATATTAAGATTGTGTGTTGCAGATTGGATTATTATATTATTTATGTTCTTTTGTTAAAAGCAAAAACTAAGAAAAATGGATAGTATATAATTTTTAAAATAAATACATGAATAACTAAATAAATTAATGATAATAAAAACATAGATAAGTTTGGTTTTGTATGCTCCCTAATTTAAACAATTAAGACTGAAGGGGTGTTTTGACACCTAATACCCTAAAATCAACTAACTTGGGAGCTATTGGCCCAACGCTTGTTACATGAGTTAAGGAGAAAAGCTTAAGAAAATTAAACATTATACTATCTATGTATCAGTATTCACAACCCAAGTTATTAAGTTTGAAGGGGTATCTTAACACCTAATGCCCTAAGATCAACTAGTCTAGGAGTCATTATCTGAAAGCTTATTACATGGGTTAAAGATGCGTTGTGTTATATGTATATATATTAAAAAAAAATAATCCCAACCTAAGGAAGTTAACTTTAAACATTAGAACATAATGTTATTTTCTTCCAATAAAAGCCCCATCATCTATATTTTCATACATTGAGCACATAAAAATAAGGTTTATTAATATTTTATTTAAAAAGTATAAAGTAGATATATAAATTTAATGAGAGTTTGTTTACTTGAATAGATTAATAAAAATTAAATGATGAATGCCTTTTTTTGTGGAACTTGTAATTATTTTTCTATTTTAATATTTTGATTACTAGGGACTAGTAATCTGTTGGTTAGGGGGTGTGATTAATACTTAAGAGTGGATTTTTATCAAGGTTTTATATCAGTATTTTTCACTTAAAGTATCAATAATTTCTTAATTAAAGCATGTTTTTTAATAACAAGTCTACTATAAGATACCTTTAATTTATAGTAAATGTTTATCTTAAATGCAAGCCTATTATATAAATCAAAGGATTGATTGATGAATTCAACTAAGAAGACAAAGAGAGGGCGAAGCTTAGAAAAATAATGCTGGTTCGGTGCAAACTAAAACACTGTTCAGTCATTGAGTTATATATGAAGTTGTAGAACTTGGATTTGGGTTTGCTCTATATGGATGGAAAGCTAAGACATAAGCCTAAAATATTTATGAGAATGCAAGACTCAATTCTATGGTTTGAAAGTCCAAATCTTAGTAACACCAGAGACGTCCGAATCTGTCCTGCAATCCAGATACTGTTCAATGTTCAACCTATATCTTGAGTTTTAGAAGTCTAAATGACCTCAATTTTGTTTGTTAGAAAGTTGAGCTAATTTCCTAGAACTTTTATGATTCAAGTTTATTTGAATTTTGACGTTAACAATGATTCAAATAAAAAGATACGGATTATCACCTAGTCAAGAGTTGACCATACACTCAATAATTCATCATCAAATCAATAGTTTTAAATTTTAGCCTATAAAAGAAGGCATTTGCCATGCATTTAGGCATATTAATTTTCAGATCAAGAACATGTTCTTGCTCTTGTTCTTTATAAAAGGAACTTGATTTGTTGTTAACATAAATTTTGATCATAAATAGCTAACAACATTTACAAATATTAGCATTATTCAAATAAGATAACTAATGTATGTTAACAATTTATAATCTGATTGGAACCTTCTTTATGTGTGGTTTTCAGTTGAGTAATAAACAGAGTTTATACTATATTTTTTTTGAAATATCATTAGTGGATCCTCTAACCTTGACATTTGTTTTTATCATTATTTAATCCTCACATTAATCTCACAATCTCAAAGTCTTCTTTAATTTATTATTATTATTATTAAAATAGTAGTAGTAGTTGTTGTTGTTATTTATAATTTATATAGTTAACCTTCTTATGATTCGACCTCAGTCTTGATAGGTTATTTATTACTTCAACATTGCTACATTTGGGAGAAGACATTAATTATTTGGTCGTGTTAAGTTTTTGGCATCGTTGCCGGGGAAGTAAGTTTTTGTATAAATTATGATTTTTATTTTATTTTCACTTTTCACTTTTCTTATATCTAACTTTGTTTCTTTTGTTTTGTTTTGTTTTTCTTTTCTTCCTTTTATTCTTTTCCTAGACGTGCATAAGAGTGTGGTCACCTACATTAAATGGTAGATTTTGTATGGTATCCTCATCATTTCCAGAAAATATGGCTGAAGAAGATAACTAGTCGTTTTATAATAAGAATAACCATGTTAGAATACTTAGAGACTTTATGAATCCCACAAGAACAAGTGCACCCTCATACATAATTTTATTTTCTAATGTATTTTATTTTAATTTTAAGCTAGACATTATTCAAAATTTACCTTCTTTTTATGGCTTAGATTTAGAATATCCATACTTGCATTTAAGGGAATTTAAGGAGGCATGTAACACGTATAATGACTTAAATTGTAGCATGATCACAATCAGATTAAAGCTTTTTTCTTTTTCATTAAAAGATAAAGCTAAAACATGACTACAAAATTTAAGACCAAGATCTATTCGTGCTTGGGATGAAATGCAACAATAATTTTTAAAGAAGTTTTTTCATTCTCATATAACAAACTTTATCAAAGACAAATCACCACTTTCACTAAAAAAACAGAAAAAATATTTTATCAGTGTTGGGATAGATATTGAGACTTGCTTAATACTTGTCCTCATCATGGTTTTAAAATATGGAGATTGGTTTCTGACATGACCAAAAGATTGATGTTGTCTCCCAAGTCTAGGAGTGTCGAAGTAATAAATAATCCGACAAGACCGGAGTCAAACCATAGGGAGGTTAATTGTATAAATTTTAAATAATAACAAGACCAATGATAACAAAATAACAACAAAAACAACAATAATTATAGTAGTTCTAATAATAATAATAATAATAATAATAATAATAATAATAATAATAATAATAATAATAATAATAATAATAATAATATGAAGAAGAAGTTAAAGAGGACATTGGGATGTAAGATTAATGTAACGATTAAATAATGATTCAAGGTTAGAGGATCCACTAATTATATTTCAAATAAGTATAATATAAACTCTTTTTATTACTCAACTGCAAACCACACACAAAGAAGGTTCCAATCGAATTATAAATGGTTAACATGATTATATTAGTTATCTTATTTGAATAATGCTAATACTTGTGAATGTTATCAAATATTCATGATTATAACTTATGTTAACAAGAAACCAAGTTCCTTTCATAGCTCAGGTGTAGGTTATACCATACAGTTGGGTTATAAAAGTGCTAAGTATTTGTTGTACCAAATGTTATGAACATAAATCTATTTAACAAGCAAAGTATTAAGAGTGAACAAGATAATAATATAAAACATGTTAGTATCAAATATTAAAATCAATATTAAGTTTATACTATACTTATTCCTACACCATTAGTGTAACCTTTTCACCCTGACATAGTAAATTTAACTAAACACAATAAAGGAGAGAAACATAAATAAACAAGATAAGAACATAAATAAGATAATAGTTAACTAAGTAAGGAAAAGGAAATGAGAAGCATAAATAAGAGATTAATATAAGTAAAACTTAAGCATTACAATAAAGAGAGAGAAAGAGCATGATTTTGATCTAAAAACCAAGATGTCTAAATGTATGATAAATGCCTTCTTTTATAGATCAAAATTGGAAACTATAATTTGATGACTAATTGTTAAGTAGGTAGCCATATCTTGACTTGATAACAATCCTTATCTTTTTGTCTTCCAAAAATATCACTGCGAACATCATAATTTGGACAAACTTGAACATGAAAGTTCTAGAAAATTTTCTCAACTTTCTAAAAAAAAAATTAAGGTCATTTGGACTTATAGAACTCAAGATATGGGCTGAATATTAAACAGTGTCTGGGCTGCAGGACAGATTCGGATTTCTCCGTTGTTGCTAAGTTTTGGACTTCCAAATAACAGAATTTAGTCTTGCCTTCCCATGAAACTTTTAGGCATGTATCTTAGCTTTCCAACTATATAAAGCATACCTAAATCCAAGTTTTACAGCTCCAATTATGATCCAATTACCGAACAGTGTTCCAGTTTGAACTAAACCAACATATCTTTTCTAAACTTCACCCTCTTTTTGTCCTTTCAATTTTAGTACTTCAACTTATTAATCAATCCTTTCATTTATGTGATAGGTCTGCATTTAGGATGCACATTTATCATTCAACTTAGTTATTATAAAACATGCTTGAGTTAAACAGTTATTGATAATTCAGGTGAAAAATAATGATATAAAAACTTGATAAAAATAAAATTTTAAGTACTAATCATACCCCTTAACTACCTTATTACTAGTCCCTAGTAATCAAAGCATTAAAATAAAAAACAATTTGCAAATTCTACAAAGCAAGATATTCATCATTTAACTTCCATTAATCTATCTAGATAAACAAATTCTCATTAAATTTATATATATGTTCAATACCTTTAAAAAAATATTAATAAATCTTTTTTTTTTGCTCAATATATCAAGCTTTACGTGAAGAACTTTTTTTGGTTTTAATGTTTAAGGTTAACTTGGGTTGAGATTATTATCTTTTTCTTTGTTTTCTTTTTCTTTTTATTAATATATATGTAACTGAAAAAAACAATGCATCTTTAACCCATATAAGAAACTTTTGGCTAATGACTCCTAGACTAGTTGGTCTTAGGACATTAAGTGTTGAGACACCCTTACAAACTTAGTAACTCGGGTTGCAGATACTGATCCGTACATAGTAAAAAGTTTGATTCTCTTAAGCTTTTCTCCTTAACCTATGTAACAAGCATTGAACCAATAACTCCTAAGTTAGTTGAATTTAGCGTATTAGGTGTTAAAACACCCTTTCGGGCTTAATTGCTTAGGTTAGGGAGGCTACAAAACCAAACTTATATATGTTTTTATTATCATTATTTTTTTGTTTTTTTATATAATTTATATACTATCCCTTTTCTTTAGTTGTTATCTTTAACAAAAAAATATAAATAATATAATAATCCAATATACAACATACAATCAAATGTTAAAGTATGTGTGTGAAAATAAAGGTTTAAGAATACTTGATAAATGAGTATATGAGCAGAATTAAGTGATAATAATACGAGAGTTTATAAACCTGAATATTATAAGAAGTATTGTAATAGACCTTATTATGCATATTGAAAATAACCATAAAGTTTTTTACCAAGATACGTTTTAAGAGTCAATAAAATTCATCCTTACTTTACCATCTTAGTAACAATAGTTTTGCAAATGGTTATGAAATAGAAAACATAGTTTTTTTTTTATCTCCTCCTAACCAAAATGAGACATTGTCTTCAATGTTCTAAGGTAGAAAGATAGAGTATAGAAGACATCACCTGAAACAATAAACATTGACAAACCTAAAACACACTTAAACAAATGTAAGAAATAACAAAACAAAATAATATGCTATTAAAAAACCAAAAGAAGCAAGGATTCATAAATGAAGGCTCAAATCTAATTTAAACTTTTTACTGTTTTTCTTAATTGACCAATTTATGCGACTCATGAAGGGATTAATAATAGAAATAAAAGATTGTAATTAGTCAATTAATTGTTCAGTTGTAACAGCAAAGATTATGATTTGTAGTGCTGAAGATGTTAGAAATTCATGTTCCACAACATGATAAAAAAAGATAGCAGTTTATCATAAAAATCATTAACATTTAATAAACCTATGAGTTTATGGTGAATGTGCAGTTGGGCCTAAGAAGAAATATGAAAGATCTCTTCTAATATGCCCAAACCACCTGGTAAGACAATGAAGACATCAGCGTGCTTAAACATTACATTCATCTGATCATACATTATTGAGATTTGTAGTTCCTCTCCAATTGTTTTTCCAATGATGTCATTATTTGCTAAAGCTTTGGGGACAACTCCCAAAACTTGACTACCTTACAAAAATACAGTTATTAACACTCCCCCTGTTAACCTAAAAACTTGACTACCTTCTAAAAATACAGCTATTAACACTCCCCCCCGTTAACCCAAAGTTGTCTCTCTCATATATTAAATGAATCTTTCTTTTAGGTAGTACGTGACCAAGATGATCTACTGATTCTAAAAACTCTATTTTCTTTTAAGGAGTGGATCCATAAAAAAACATAAATGTTTCTTATGTGATGACTTGAGGAACCTGACATTTCTATGCATTTTTAGATTTGTTAAATGTATGGGTTGAGTAGAAATGAAGGGAATGAAGAGAAGATTTTATAGATGAGAACTTGAAAATGCAATCATACCACTTATATGTAGGCCAGTTAGAGTTTTACTTTCTCTTTATTTATTTATATTATATATGTTTTTAAAATAATATGTGTATATATAGGTAGTTATGATTGTGGCTCACACCTTCCTTTGATTTTACTTTTAAGAATGAGTTAAACGCCCTATATGGGTCGGGGATAGGCTTCCTATCCAGTTTTCTTAAAAATTTGCCAACAAGGTCTATTGTAGTCAAATTCTAAGACTATATCAAACATGTTTTTTATATATATATAAAAATGAGATCATAAGTCATGAAATGCATAATGCACATCTCTACTAGGATACTTCTTAAAAGTTAATAGAAGATTATCTAATAATTCCTTATGTTTTGAAACAAATCCTGACTTTTGACGATATTCATAAGTTTGCTAGAACACATGTGAATCCTTGAACATGGTGGGCTAGTAAAATCCACTTTGTAAGAGTTTAATAGTAGTCTTTTTTTATAAGAAATGACTCCCACATGCCTTAGAGTGATAAAATTTAATGATACTATTTACCTCATTATTGGGAATGCATATTTGAAATATTTGATCAGGAAAATATTTGAATAAGTAAGGGTCATCCCAATAAACGTTTTACACATTACTCAAAAACTTTATTTTGTCTTTGATAATCTAGTGAATTGGAAATAATCCTAAAACAAGAAAATTGATATTTTTAGCAAACCAAGGCATTGAACTAAGAGAAAGTAAAGATTCATTATAAAAGTAATCATCGATTGGTGTGATGTCGGATGTCAAATCTGTTGTCACTCCTAATAAAAGAATCGTATTAATATTTTCAGTGCGTTTTTCATCTGTGATTTCTTCTGAATAATAAATCATTTACAAATTTTCAGATTTATCCAACTCAATGTTACTTAAAGTAAATTAAAGTTGATCATAAACTAATTCTTTAATATTATCTACTTCTTGTAAATCATTATCATCTCTAAGTTGCTTGCAAATATTAAAAATATTCATTTCCAATGTCATGTTTCCATATGATAACTTCATCAGTCAATTTCTATAATTAATCAATGCGTTAGAAGTTGCAAGAAATGAACATTCTAAAATAATAGAAAATGAATTACATGCTTCAACAGGTTATATGTCAAAGACAATAAAATCCACAGGATAAATGACTTTCTTGACTTGTACTAACACATCTTCAATTATTTCTCTAGGCACTTTTACAAATCTATTAGCAAGTAAGAGAATTATAGAAATTGGTTTTAACTCACCTAGATTGAGACTTTGAAAAACTGAATATGAAAGTAAATTCACACTATCTCCAAGATTAAGTAAGGCTCTTTCAATTTTATGTTCTCCAATAAAGTAAGAAATTGTAGGACAATCAGGGTCTTTATATTTTAAAGCATTATTGTTCTGAAGAATGACACTTATTTGTTTGGGTAAAAAGACTTTCTTTTTCACATTCAGTTTTTTCTTCACACTGCACAAATCTTTCAAAAGTTTAGCATAAGAAGAAACCTGTTTAACAATATCTAGCAAAGGTATATTGATCCTTACCTTTTTAAATGTTTGAAAGATTTCAGAGTTGTGATTAACTTTACTTTATTTGGTTATGACATGAGGAAGTGGAAGTGCTGGCGGGGAATCAGTCTTTTCTTTGTAATATTCAGATTCAACCCCTTCTTTACCTTCAGAGATTGACTCATCATCTTTCTTATAAGGTTCAAGAGTAGGTTTTTCAATAACCTTATTAATGCAAAAAATGATGACTGATTTGACTTGATCCAAGTGTTGGCTTCCAGAACTACTTGCATTTGTATTGTATTGCCATTTAGGATTTTGTTGTGGTTGAGATGGAAACTTACCTTTCTCTTAAAGTATCTTTAAAATCTGTCATGCTTTAAGCAAGTTGAGTATTGATTGTCTTTTGCTTTTTAATGAATGCATGCAATGTTTCCTCAAGATTTCTTATAGGAGGTGGAGCATAAGGAGATGCATATCTATGAAAATTTTTAAAATTATGGTGTGCTTGAAATGCTGGTTATGAAGTTTATGCATAATTATTATCACTTTTCCATCTAAAATTTAAGTGATTTCTCCAAACAGGGTTGTGTGTTTGCGAGTTTGGATAATGATTGGGTCTTTGGAAACTATTTAAAGCATGAGCTTGTTCATAGAGGCATTCCCTAAAAGAAGGCAAATGTGGACAATCATTGGTTGAATGTTCATTAGTTTCATAGATTTGACATACAATGTCTTGAATAAATTTTAATTAACCACTCGTTTTTAATTTTAGTGCTTCGACTTTTGTAGCTAAAGATGCAAACTTGGCTTGAAGGTTGATTAGTACTTAAAAGTGCATTCTTTATCAAGGTTTTATATCATCATTTTGCAATTAAAGTATTAATAACTCCTTAACTAAAACATATTTTATAATAACATATTTAATAATACAAGATACCTTTAATTTGTGGTAAATATTCATTTTAAATATAGGCCTATCATATAAATGAAAAGATTGATGGATGAGTTTAAGAACTGAAATTGAAGGGACAAAGAGATGACCAAACTTAGAAAAGAGATGTTGGTATAGTCTAAACCGGAACACTATTTGGTAATTGGGTCATATTTGGAGTTGTAGATCTTAGATTTAAGTCAATTTTATATGGATAGAAAGGTAAGACATAGATCTACAACTTTTATATGAAACCCAAGATTTAAAAAATATATTTTTAAGTCCAAATTGTAGCAATAATAAAAAAGTTCGAATTTATCTTGCAGCCTAAAAGCTATTTAGTTTTTGGCTCATATCTGAAGTTCTAAAAGTTCAACTAACCTCTATTTTTTTTCCTAGAAAGCTGAGACAATTTCCTACAACTTTCATGTTTTCAAGTGGTTCCAGTTCTGATATTATCAATGATGTTTTGGGTAAACAACAGAAGATAAAGATTGTCACAAAGTCAAGAGTTGACCATCCACTCATCAATTGGTCATCAAATCAATAGTTCCTAATTTTGGCCTATAAAAAGAGGCATTTGCCATGCATTTAGGCATCTTGGTTTCCAGATCAAGATTATGCTTTTGCTTTCTCCCTTTGTATTTTTGTAATGCTTAATTTTTATTTTCATTAATATCTTATTTATGCCTTTCATTTCCTTTTCTTTACTTAGTTAACTTTTATCTTACTTATGTTCTTATCTTGTTTATTTAGGTTTCTCTTTTTTATTATGTTTACCTAAATTTATTATGTCAAGGTGAAAAGGTTATGCTAATGATATAAGAATAAGTATAGTATAAACGTAATGTGGCTTTAATATTTGATACCAACATGTTTTATATTTGTTATCTTACTCTTTAATACTTTTCTTGTTAAATGAATAATCTAGATTTATGTTGTATAACACCTGGTACAACAAATGCTTGACACTTTCATAACATATACTGTATGATATAACTGACACGTGTGCTCTGAAAGGAACTCGATTTGCTGTTAACATAGGTTATAATCATGAATGTCTGACAATATTTATAAGTATTAGCATTAATCGAATAAGATAACTAATGTAATAATGTTAACAATTCATAATCTGATTGGAACCTTCTTTGTATGTGATTTTCAATTGAATAATAAGAGTTTATACTATACTTATTTGACATACTAATTAGTACTTAAAAGGGTATTTTCATCAAGGTTTTATATCATCATTTTGCACTTGAAGTATCAATAACTCCTTAACTAAAACATATTTTATAATAACATATCTAATAATATAAGATACCTTTGATTTGAAGTAAATATTCATTTTAAATGTAGGTCCTTCACATAAATAAAAGGATTCATTAATGAGTTTAAGAATTGAATTGAAAGGATAAAGAGATAGCTAAACTTAGAAGAGAGATGTTGGTGCAGTACAAACCAAAATACTATTATGTAATTGGGTTATATCTAGAGTTGAAGATCTCAAATTTAGGTATACTTTATATGGGTGAAAAGGTAAAACATAGGCCTACAACTTTTATATGAAGCCCAAGATTTTAAAAGGTTATTTTCAAATCCAAATTATAGTAATAGCAAAGAAGTTCGAATATGTCCAGCAACCCAAAAACTATTTAGTTCTTGGCTTATATTTGGAGTTTTAGAAGTCCAATTGACCTCTTTTTTTTTTCTTGAAAAGCTGAGACAATTTCCTACAACTTTCATGTTTTTAAGTGGTTTTAGTTCTGATGTTATCAATAATGTTTTGGAAAGACAAGAGAAGATAAAGATTGTCATAAAGTCAAGAGTTGGCCACCCACTCATTAATTAGTCATCAAATCAATAGTTTCTAATTTTGGCCTATAAAAGGAGGCATTTGCCATGTATTTAGGCATTTTGGTTTCCAGATCAAGATCATGCTTTTGTTTTTTTTCTTTGTATTTTTGTAATGCTTAAGTTTTATTTTCATTAATATCTTGTTTATGCCTTTCATTTCATTTCCTTTACTTAGTTAACTTTTATCTTATTTATGTTCTTATTTTGTTTATTTATTTTTCTTTCTTTCATCATGTTTAATTAAGTTTATTATGTCAATTTGAAAAGGTTATACTAATGGTATAAGAATAAGTATAGTGTAAACTTAACATGGACTTTAATGTTTGATACTAACATATTTTATATTTGTTATCCTTTTCACTCTTTAATATTTCGCTTGTTAAATGACTAACCTAGATTTATGTTGTATAACACTTGGTACAACAAATGCGTGGTACTTTCATAACCCATACTATATGGTATAACCGACACCTGAGCTATGAAAGGAACTTGATTTGTTGTTAACATAAGTTATGAGCATGAATGCCTTACAATGTTTACAAGTATTAACATTATTTGAATAAGATAACTAAAGTAATCATGTTAATAATTTATAATCTGATTGGAACCTCCTTTGTGTGTGGTTTCCATTTGAGTAAAAAGAGTTTATACTATACTTGTTTGACATACTATTAGTGGATCCTTTAACCTTGACATTTATTGTTATCATTGTTTAATTTTTACGTTGATCTTCCATCTCAAAGTTCTCATCAAATTCTTTTTTTTTTTACTACTACTACTACTACTACTACTATTGTTATTGTTGTTGTTGTTATTGTTAATATTGTTATTATTGTTGTTGTATTATTGTTATCTATAATTTATACAATTAACCTACTTGTGGTTTGACCCCGGTCTTGCTGGATTATTTATTACTTCGACACTCATGCACTTGGAAGAAAACATCAATCTTTTGGTCGTGTCAAGTTTTTGGCGCCATTGCCGAGGAGGTAAGTTTTTGTACAAATTATAGTATTTTTTTATTTTTTATTTTCACTTTTCTTATATATAACTTTATTTCTTCTTCTTTTATTTTCTTCTTTCTTTTATTCTATTCCTACACATACATGAGAGTGTGGTCATGTATATTAAGTGGTAGATTTTGTAGGGTAATCTTATCATTTTCAAAAAATATGGTCGAAGAAGATAACCAATCACTTTATAATGAGAATAACCATGTTAGAACACTTAGAGACCACATGAATTCTACAAGAACATGTGCAAGATTTAGAAAATCCATACTTGAATGTAAAGGAATTTGAGGAGGTTTGTAACACCTATAATAACTCAAATTATAGCATGAACACCATCAGATTAAAGCTTTTTTCTTTTTCATTAAAAGATGAAGCTAAAACATGGCTACAAAATTTAAGATCAAGATCCATTCGTGCTTGGGATGAAATGCAACAACAGTTTTTAAAATAAGTTTTTCCTATCTCACAAACTCTTTCAAAAGACAAATCATCACTTTCACTAAAATACTAGGAGTAATATTTTACTAATGTTGGGATAGGTATCGAGACTTGCTTAATACTTACCCTTATCATGGTTTTGAAACATGAAAATTAATTTCATATTTTTATGAAGGCTTAACACCTAAAGATAGACAAATGGTTGAATTGATATGCAATGAAACTTTTGAAGATAAAGACCTTAATGAAGCAATGGAGTACCTAGACTTGCGAGCTGAAAATGCTTAAAATGGGGACACTACAAGTGTATGTGAGACTCCAAGTAAAATCCAACTTCATACATCTACTTGAGGTATGCGCAACTTTAGGGAAGATCATGACCTTCAAGCTAAGTTTGCATCTTTAGCTAGAAAAGTCAAGGCATTAGAATTGAAAAAGAATGGTTAATTAAAATCTATTTAAGACATTGCGTGTCAAATTTGTGAAACAAATGAGCACTCAACCAATGACTATCCAACCTTGTCTTCTTTGAAGGAATGTCTCCATGAACAAACATATGTTTTAAATAGTTTCCAAAGGCTCAATCATAAACCATACTCGCAAACATACAACCCTGGTTTGAGAAATCACTCAAATTTTAGTTGGAAGAGTGACAATGCACAAACTTCACGACCATTGTCATAACCTAATTCTGGGTTATTCCCCAAAAATTTATTTATTTTAAAAATAAATAAAATAAAATAAAGGTTGGCAACATAGAGAAAGCAGGTTGGGAAATCAAGCTGTAATTTTTGAATGAGATTCAAGGATAATTGTCCCCCATTATGCCTAAAAATAAAAAAAATACAAATTCAAGGTCAAATTAAATGATTATTAGATGAATTTGCATAAACATTAAGTCCAAAGACATAATTAAATTTTTAATAGGCCAATTTAAGTGAATTAATTTGGGTCCAATTGAAGGATTTAATTAAGTGCAAGGACGTAATTATACTTCAAATGGATCAAATTAATTTTATTTAGGGCTTAATTGGTGAAAAATGAAGTTTGGGGGCCTAATTTGTGTTTAATTGAGAAGATTGGAATTTTAAGAGACAAAATTTAATTTTTACCAAGTTATTTGATTGAAATTAGGGCCAAATTACAAGAAAATTGAAGTTTTGGGGTCAATCAGGGGTTAAATTGAAGAAATTCATAGCCAAGGACTAATTTGCAAAAGGCGTCAGACTATAGGGGCCTAATTAACAACAATCGGGGACTAAATTAAAGAAATTAAAAGTTTAATGGTTAATTAGGGGTTAAATGACAACAATCCGAGACCAGGGACTAATATGAAAAGGCATGTAAATCTAGGGTTCCAATTGAAATTCAACAAGGGTGTAATTGCATTAAATCAAAATTTTTGGTGAATTAGGGGTATAATTGCATAAAAGTAAAAGTTGAGGACTACTTTGAACTTCAGAGAAATCCCTATTTAAAACCTAAAGTGGCGCTGTTTTGAGTTAAAGAAAAGGAACCAGACAACATGTCGTGTGGTTACTATTCATTATCTTCTTTATTTTTCCAAAAAAAATTGGTCCAATTATCTGCTTTGCAGGTGCATTTAATGCACGTAATGTCCACTGAATTTGCCAAACTATGCATGAAATTGATCACGAGACATCCTTTTATGTTTGGGTATGGTCTTTATTAGCATATAAACGGATGTTGCAGCTCTCCAAAGAGGCCACCTCAGGCAGCTTGCAGTTGCAATTTAATAATGCAACGTGCCTACTTTGAGCCAACAATTAGGATCCTTCCCAATCGAATTAAGGACTGATATTTATTCCTCTATGTAGACAAGATTTCTCTCTTCCACCACTTATAAATAGAGGCTCCGTTAATGACACGGGGCAAAAAAAATTGAACCTAAAGTTGGCCAAAAACCAGTCTTCCCCACCAAATTTTCATGCAACCATCTCTTTTTTCTTCTTTCTCTCTCTACCGTGGCTTTTAACTACCACCACCACCATTCGTTGTCTTCTAGACGTCACCTCCACCTCAAGTGACCTCCAAAACATCTCATGTGGTGGTTGCACCATTTCTCTCTCTCTCTCTCTCTCCTCTGTAAAATTTTCTTCTCCACCACCGTGATCCCGGCAGCCGCGGTAGCAGCAGAGACAGTGGCCACCACCATGCTGTGAAGCACCCTTCTTTTTTGAAATAGCTCTCCCCTCCGCCACTCTAACAACTCCAACCACGCATCTCTTGTTCCCTTTCGCAGACCCCTGTTTTGTTTTCTTCTTCCATCAGCAACCGGAGCTAGCCATTGTTCTTGCCATCATCAATCTCACCGTGCGCCGCTAGTCTGTCCGCTAGCTCCCCCTCGCCAGGTAAGCCTCCCTCCTCTCATCTTCATTTCTTTCCTTCTTTGTACATGAGATAGTACAACGTGAATTAACGTTGCACTATCCTATGCAACTTAATCACTAACTTAGTCACTAGCTACCAGTGACTAAGTTGCCTTGGGCTGGACTTGTCCTAGCCCAACTCATCCAAAAAAAAAAAAATGTTGGGCCAATGCCAGCCCACTTGTTTTTGGGTCTGCGTTTGGCCTAGCCCATATGTTTAAATAATATTTATTTAATTAATATAATAAATAAATAAATAAATAAATAAATAATAAAAAATTTCAAAAATCCTTTCAAAAAAATTTATGATTTTCTCAAATATTTTTCTACCAATTTTATACAATATCAAGTTGTATATTTACATTATGAAATATAAATCCAATATTAAAATACTCGGTTTTCTCTAAAATTTTTCATAAAAAGATTTTTTTTTCAAAACAAATAAAAAATATATTTAGTTGCATATGGCCAAATCCTAAATTTTTCCAAGTATATTTTTCATAAAAAAATGCATATTTTTTTTCACATTTTAAAAAAAATAAATATCATAACCAATTTATGATTATCCTTTAGGATTTGGCCACCATGTCAAAAATCTTTTTCAACCTTTTTTTTAGGGGTCTAAATATAGACTTTAATATTTATAGGGTGTAAAATTACACGAAAGTACACCTTTATGTATTAAAGATACAAGACGTAAATAAATGCAATGCTAAAATTTAGACTTTAGAACGGTTAAAATTTAACCTGATAAGGTAGAGACTCCCTCATGAAGGGAGATTTGCCTTGAACTTTAGAAAAGACCAACAAACAGAAACTTGACTTAGAAAAACAATCAAACAATAATGCAACTTATCTTAGGTAGGGTGGATTAGGGGTGATGCGTCTTCCTTTTGCAAACAATAATAAATTACACGATAAAGTACACCTTCATGTATTAAAGATACAAGACGTAAATAAATGCAATGCTAAAATTTAGACTTTAGAACGGTTAAAATTTAACCTGATAAGGTAGAGACTCCCTCATGAAGGGAGATTTGCCTTGAACTTTAGAAAAGACCAACAAACAGAAACTTGACTTAGAAAAACAATCAAACAATAATGCAACTTATCTTAGGTAGGGTGGATTAGGGGTGATGCGTCTTCCTCTTGCACAACGAGTCCCTTACTCAGACTCTCGTAGACCATAGGTTTTTAGTGACCATAATACTAGGTGATGACTCCTAAACATTAATTATAATTTTTGTTTTCTTAAACATTAGAACAAAATTTTTGTTTTCTTCCAAGTAAAGCCCCATAACTATATGTTGATATATTGAGCATAAAAGGAAGGTTTATTAATATCTTATTTAAGAGGTATTGAGCATATATATAAATTTAATAAGAGTTTGTTTATCTGTATAGATTATTGAAAGTTGAATGATAAATACCTTGCTTTGTGGAATTTGCAAATTTTATTTCTATTTTAACGCTTTTATTACTAGAAACTAGTAATAAGCTGGTTGGGGGGTGTGATTAGTACTTAAAAGAACATTCTTTATTAAGGTTTTATATCATCATTTTGTACTTGAAGTATTAATAACTCCTTAACTAAAACATGTTTTATAATAACATATCCAATAATACAAGATACCTTTAATTTATAGTAAATATTTATTTTAAATATCGGCCTATCACATAAATAAAAGGATTGATTGATAAGTTATCTAGAGCTGTAGAACTTGAATTTAGGTATACTTTATATAGATGGGAAGGTAAGACATAAGCCTATATCTTTCTTATGAAGCCCAAGATTTAAAAAGGATATTTTCAAGTCTAAATTGTAGCAACAACAAAGAAGTTTGAATCTGTCCCACATCCTAAAAACTATTTAGTTTTTGGCCTATATCTAGAGTTTTAGAAGTCCAACTGATCTTTATTTTTTTTAGAAAGCTGAGATAATTTTCTACAACTTTTATGTTTTCAAGTGGTTCCAGTTCTGACGTTATCAATGATGTTTTTAGTAGATAAGATAAGATAAAGATTGTCATAAAGTAAAGAGTTGGCCACCCCCTTATCAATTAGTCATCAAATTAATAGTTTTCAATTTTGAACTATAAAAAGAAGCATTTGCCATATATTTAGGCATCTTAGTTTCCATATCAAGATCATGTTTTTGCTTTCTCTCTTTGTATTTTTGTAATGCTTAAGTTTTATTTTCATTAATATCTTGCTTATGCCTTTCATTTCCTTTCCTTTACTTAATTAACTTTTATCTTATTTATGTTCTTATTTTGTTTATTTTTTTTTCTTTCATTATGTTTAGTTAAGTTTATTATGTAAAGATGAAAAGGTTATACTAATGGTATAAGAATAAGAATAGTGTAAACTTAACATGGACTTTAATGTTTGATACTAACTTATTTTATATTTGTTATTTTGTTCACTGTTTAATATTTTTCTTGTTAAATGACTAATCTAGATTTATTTTGTATAACACTTGGTACAACAAATGCTTGACACTTTCATAGCCTATACTATATGGTATAACTGACACCTGTGCTATAAAAGGAACTTGATTTATTGTTAACGTAAGTTATAATCATGAATGCCTGACAACATTTACAAGTATTAACATTAATCGAATAAGATAACTAATGTAATCATATTAATAACTTGTAATCTAATTGGAACCTACTTTGTGTGTGGTTTCCAATTGAATAATAAGAGTTTATACTATACTTGTTTGACATACCATTAGTGGATCCTCTAACCTCGACATTTGTTGTTATCATTATCCTTACATTGATCTTCTATCTCAAAGTTCTCTTCAACTTCTTTTTTTTTCTTTATTATTATTATTATTATTGGTATTACTATTACTATTACTATTATTATTGTTATTGTATTATTGTTATCTATAATTTATACAATTAACCTCCCTTTGATTTGACCCTAGTCTTGCCGGGTTATTTATTAGTTTGACACTCTTGCATTTGAGAGAAGACATTAATTTTTTGGTCATGTCAGAAGTCATGATCTTCCTTATGGTTGTGCATACCTTCACTAGATATATGAGGTTGAGTTTTATCTGGTGACTCATAAGTGCCTATAGTGTTCTAATTTTAAGCATTTTCAGCTAGCAAGTCTAGGCACTCCATTACTTCATTATGGTCTTTATCTTTAAAAATTCCATTGCACATCAATTCAATCATTTGTCTATCTTTATGTGTTAACCTTCATAAAAATATGAAACCAATCTTCATATTTCAAAACCATGATGAAGGCAAGTATAATTTAGGTTATTATAGGTATTACAAACCTCCTCAAATTCTCTTAAATGCAAGTATGAATTTTCTAAATCTGAGCCGTGAAAAGAAGGTAAAAGTTGAATAATACTCGACTTAAAATTGAAATGAGATGTATGAGGGTGAAAAACTATAAAAGAAAAGTGAAAAAAGAAAAAAATATATTATAATTTGTACAAGAATTTACCTCCCCGATAACGGTGTCAAAAACTACTAATACAACCAAAAGATTGATGTCTTCTTCCAAGTGCAAGAGTGTCGAAGTAATAAATAACCTGACAAGACCGGGGTTGAACCACAAGGAGATTAATTGTATAAATTATAAACAAAAATAATATAACAACAACAACAACAATAATAATAATAGTAATACTAATAATAATAACAGTAATAGTAATAATAATAATAATAAAGAAGAAGAAAAAAAAGAAGAAGAAGAAGTTGATGAGAACTTTGAGATGAAAGATCAATGTAAAGATCAAACAATGATAAAAACAAATATAAAGATTGGAGGATCCACTAATGGTATTTCAAAAAAGTATAGTATAAACTCTTATTACTTAATTAGAAACCACATATAAAGGAGGTTTCAATAAGATTATAAATGGTTAACATGATTACATTAGTTATCTTATTCGAATAATGCTAATACTTGTAAATGTTATCAGATATTCATGATTATAACTTATGTTCAACAAATCAAGTTTCTTTCATAGTGATTAGTACTTAAAAATGCATTTTTATCGAGGTTTTATAGCATCATTTTGCACTTGAAGTATCAATAACTTCTTAACTAGAGCATGTTTTATAATAACAAGTCTGATAATATAAGATACCTTTAATTTAAGGTAAATGCTTATTTTAAATGTAGGTATTCTTACAATTCAAAGGATTGATTGTTATGATTAACTATTAGAAGTGAAAGGACAAGGAAAAGGCTAAGTTTAGAAAGGAGATGCCGATTCAATTCAAATTCAAACACTGTTCAATTATTGGGTCATATCTGGAGCTAAAGATCTTGGATTTCAGTTTGGTTTATATGACTAGAAAGATAAGAAATAGACCTACAACTTTTATGTGTAGGGAAAGACCTAAATATGTTGTTTTCAAATTCAAAGTTTGGCCATAAGAGAGAAGTCAGAATCTGTCCTACAATCCAGCCAAACAATGCTCATAGTTTTGCCTATAACTAGAGTTCTAGAGGGCCAAATGACATGAAATTTGATGGATGGAAGGAAAAATAAAATTTCTAACAACTTTCATGAAGAAGACTTGTTTAAATTTTGATATTAGAAATGACATTTCATCCAAACAAGAGTTTAAGGGCTATCCATCATGTCCACCAGTAGTATTACTCAATATTTTAAACATATCTCGAGTTGTAGTGCTCCAAATTCTCTAAAATTTGGTGGGTGGAAGGAAAAAATAATTTCCAACAACTTTCATAAAGATCACTTTGCAAAATTTTGATTACATCAATGTCATTTCATCCAGCTAAAATGTTTGATTGCTATTATCTATTAAGTCCACTAAATTAATAGTTGACCACTACATCAATAATCAATTATCAAATAAATAGTTTAAAATTTTAGATTATAATAGAAGGCATTTGCCATTCATTTAGGAATATTATTTTTTAGATCAAGATCATGTTCTTGCTCTCTCTCTTTATATTTTTTTAATGCTTAAATTTTGCTTTCATTAATCTCTTATTCATCCTTTTCATTTCCTTTACTATACTTAGTTAACTTATATCATATTTATGTTTTTGTATTGTATAGCTAAGTTAATTATGCCAAGGTGAAAAGGTTTCACTAATGGTGTTGGAATAAGTATAATATAAACTCAATATGGATTTCAATATTTATATCCTAAATAACTTGCTATTAACATGTCTTATCATTTTTATCTTATTAATTCTCAATACCTTACTTGTTGTATAACATTTGATATATTAAATACTTGATCCTTCATAGTCTTTAGCTAACATTATTATTATGAGAGGAACTTGATTTGTTGTCAACATAAGTTATCATCATAAATACTTGATAAAATTTATAAGTATGATGTTCCATAAATAAGATGATTAATATGATCATGTTGATAATTTATAAAGAGTTTATACTTTATTTATCTCTAATACTATTAGTGGATTCTCTAACCTTAACATTTATTTTTATCATTGCATAATCTTCACATTAATCTTATATCTCAAAGTTCTTTTTAACTCACCACCACCACATTATCATCATCATTATTATTGTTGTTGTTGTTATTTATAATTTATATAGTTAACCTTTCTATGCTTCGACCTCGATATTGCTAGGTTATTTATTACTTGAAAAAAGATATCAACTCTTTGGTCGTGTCATTAACCTCGATTAGCATGACATTGATAGAAAAAATCACAACAACACTTCAATTTATTTTTTCTTGAGATTTAGTTCCTTTTATTTCAATTAATCATTTCAAATTGGAAATTGTTTCCAATTTCATCCTCTAATTTTTTTCATCTCTTAAATTTGATTCTCATTCTTTTGATTTTTTTTAAATTTTAGATGATTTTTCAAGTTGATCAATTTCATCCTCCATTTGTTTTTTATACAAAGCTTGAATCATATTTATTTGATTGTTGTTCACTTTTTGCTTTGGAATTTTTTTTGAATATATATATTTTTATTTTATCCATAAACATTAAATTTGTTAGGAACATGAATTTTTTATTGAATTCGGTGTTCAATTTCATGCATTGTAAATTTAGAAAATTAACTCAAATATAAAAGATTTAGTTGGGTTTTCTTAGTTTTCCATATCATTAAATTAGATTTTCCTTTCTTATTCATATTATTAAAATAACTGAGTTTATTAAACCAGTTAACTTAGTGATTCAAATCTATGATTTTTTTTATTTCATCCTTCAATATTAAATTAATTAGGAGTTGAGCTTCATTATTGAACTTGTATCTAGTATTTCATAGGCCTTGAATTTAGAAGATTAACCCATGCTTATTATATTCACCTAGATTTGGTTGTTTTTTCATATTATTAAATTAAGGTTGCCCCTTTTTTACATGTTATTGAATTAAATGATTTTATGAATTGCAAGAGACCAAAAGTCTCATATTTTTTTACTTTGAAAAAACTTATGTTTTCTTGATCTTATTTTTTTCCTTTACATTATGTTATATTTTTTTATTCTACGGTATATCATTCATCTAGGTTTATTTATATTGTCTTTTTTTTTTAATTTTAGCTATTAATATTTGGTTCATTATGATTGATCCTTCCAATTTATTTTCATATAAGTTTTATGAAATTATCATATTTTTTTATTTTAAATTATAAGTTTTACAGATTAATCATAATTATACAAGATCGATCTAATATGGTGTCTATTCAATATTTTTTAAAAATATACTATCTAATATTTTAATATTTCAGTATTTTAAAATTATTTTTATATGACATGACATTCAATTTTTAACCTTTTAATATCTTTATATATTTTTAAAAATTTTAAAAATGAATCCAATCCGCTAAAAAACAGGATTACTCCCCGAATCACGCTACGCCGCGGTTAAAAAAACTATCACTCCTCAAATCACATGCTGATTATTTTCCAACAAGATTCTCTCCCGTGCTTACAATTTTATGACTTTTGATGCACTTGGCCATCTGTAAAACTCCCCAAATCACGTGCTGATTACTGAGGTGTACAGTCTTATAGCACGCATTAATCTATAAACAAAGAAAATTAAAGAAAGATAAAGCCTATGGCATCCACTATCTAGGGGATCTCAAAAAAGAATGGCGTGGATTGATTGAGCAAGTATTAACCAAGCAGTAAAGATAAGACTTAATTATCAACACTCTCCCTGTAGAGTCTTCATCAAAAGATTCAGCAATATTACCTAAGCTCTCTCCCTTTTGGGGTCCTATCAACACCATGTATGATCTCATATTAGTTTCGGTTTCGACAACCATCTTGGTTATTCTTGTAGCTGTCCTGACCAAATTTCTCTACTCAATATTATGGGTTCCTTACAAAATCCAACACCACTTCTACAAACAAGGCATAGGTGGCCCTGGCTACCGCCCCATATTTGGTAACACGGCTGAGAGGCGTCGTTTAGTGAAAGAAGCTCTATCAAAGCCAATAGCTCCACCATTGCACCACAATATTCTTCAGCGTGTTTTTCCAACTTACAGCGCGTGGTCTAAAATGCACGGTAAGACGTACTTATACTGGTTTGGAGCCAAGCCCAGGTTGGTTCTATCCGACCCAGCCATAATTAAAGAGGTTCTGATAAATACTGGCGGACCATTTGAGAGGATGAAGTTCGACCCTATGACAAAGCAGCTCTTGGGAGACAAGGGACTTATGGAGCTCACGGGTGAGAAGTGGGCTGTTCACAGGAGGATCAGTAGCTTGGCCTTGAACATGGAGCAAGTTAAGGTGAGCGTATAGGTGACCCATCTTTCTTTCAGTTTAGAGAAGAAAAAAACAGAAGCTCTACTTGAGCATTTTTTTGACTGGAAAATAATACTGATCATATTTTTATTCATCCAAGTTTAAGAAATTACAACTTTTTAAAAAAAAAAAAAAAATCTTACCAAGGCTCTATGTTGTAGTTTTTTATAAGCTAAGCAGATGTTATTGATGCCCACAGAAATACTGGAAATAAAAACTGTATGAAGTGTTTGGTTACAGTTATTTAGACGCTGCTAATTAAGTTCATAAAAAAGCAACAATTACTTGATTAAATTTATATTAAAAATATTGTTAAAAAAACAGAAAGTCAATATAAGAACAAGAGATTTTTTTTTTTTGTATATTAGGGTGGATATGAGTGAATATATATAATTAAAATTAACTAAAATAAATAAACAAAGTAATATATGTCAAATGAAGAAAAAGAAAGAAAAATAGAGCTACGCGCGCTTGGATGGTTGTTTGATGAAACAAATAAATTTGCTATGAGTAAAATTAAAGTTAAAGAATATTAAAAATTAAAGAATAGTTTCGTGATGTAAAGTTAAAGTTAAAGTTAAATAAATAGATCATATTTATTTAAAAAGTCAAAGAATAGTTTCGTCACTAAAATTAAAAATTAATAGTTAATTATAGTGATTGACAGACACTTTCTTGCTTTTAAAAGTTGAGATTTTTTAAAAGAGAAGTTATATCAATGTTGATATCAGGTTGATAGGGAAAGCATTAGTGTGCTTTGATTTTCAACAAAACCAAACGTACCCTAATTTTAGAAGAAGAATCTGTTTGGAAAGATGAGGAAAATTGGACCGTTAAACTTTTCTGTCCTCCTCTCTTGGACCCCTGAAATTATTAGAAACCATTGTGTAATAGGCCTTGTTATGCCGATTGCTTCAAATCAGAATGTGCAATAATCGAAGGTTTATAATCATGCGAGATAAATGAATGAGCTCGTTGGTCAACGTTCAAACTTCAAAGTGACAAACCAAAATAAATAATTTGCCATGCACACAACGAACTGATCTTTCTTTTCCATTGAACAGGGGTGGGTGCCAAAAATTGTGGCTAGCATAACGGACATGCTTGAGAATTGGGAGGGAAAAAGAGCAGGAAGAGAAGAATTCGAGATGGATGTGCACAAAGAAATACAAAACCTGTCAGCAGATATTGTTTCCAGGACAATTTTTGGAAGTAGTTTTGAAGAAGGAAAGCGTATTTTTGAGCTACAAGAAAAGCAAATGCACCTTGCCTCCCTGTATTACTCGCATGTCCCTATTCCAGGGTTCAGGTTAAATACCAAGAAACAAACCAAAATATTAATTAATCATGAGATGGTTTCTAATGATTAATTGTCAGGTTGTTAATGATGATTGATGACACAGGTATTTGCCAACAGAAAAGAATAAAGAGCAGTGGAGACTAGACCAGGAAATTCGCGGATCAATAGAGAAGCTAATTGAGGCCGCTGCTAACAACAGGAGAGAGGAGAAATCTCGAAACCTACTTAGCTTGTTAACTTCTTCCTATAAGAATCATGAAGGTGAAGAAGAGAAATTGGAGGTTGAGGAAATTATAGACGAATGCAAGACATTTTACTTCGCAGGAAAGGAGACAAGCGCTACTGTTTTAACCTGGACATTTATCCTTCTAGCAATCCATCAAGAATGGCAAATCAAGGCTCGTGAAGAAGTAGTTGCTGTTTGCAAAGACAAGGAGCATCCAACTGCAGATATTCTTGGTGAACTTAAGATTGTGAGTTCGTACTATATTAATGCAATGCACCGCTCTTAGTTAATTTGCTAATTGAATCTTATATAATTAAGAGGGGAACAAAAATGATGGAATTATCCAATGTTAACTAGTCTAAAGGGTGATACATGCATACATATATATATATATATATATATATATATGTACATACATACGTGTATATATATATATGTACATACATATGTATAATATCCTTTTTATGACCAATATTTACGATGCTCTGGATTTGTCTCATGGTTTGTTTCTGAAACATTCATTCTCTTATTAGTCTGTTGTTGGTTCTCATTGTCTGAACAGATAAATATGATACTACACGAAGCAATTCGGCTTTACACTCCGGTCACAGTGTTGGTGAGGGAGACATGCAAAGATGTTAAGCTTCAGGGCTTTCACATTCCTGCTAACACACCACTCATTTTAGCCGTGATCGCAGCTCACCATGACACAAAAGTCTGGGGAGAAGACGCTGACAAGTTCAATCCTCTAAGGTTTTGCGAGACTCGGAAGCATTCAAGTTCCTTTTTCCCATGGGGTTTAGGCCCTAGAACTTGTGTCGGACAGAAATTAGCCCTTGTTGAGATCAAACTTGTTCTAGCTGTGATCATTAGACAATTTTCGTTTGTGGTATCCCCAAAATATGTTCATGCTCCGGCCGAATTTCTAACCGTTCAGCCTCAATATGGGGCGCAGATCCTTTTAAGGAAAATCTTAAACTAAACATCGATATTCAGCTGGTGGATCTGGTATGTTGAAGAAAGGATATTTGGATCATGTGTTATCTTAATAATACGGAATTTTATTTTTACATAAGCTCAGAACATCGTTTAGGATGAACTTGAAATGTGGTGGCTAGTAAATCACCGGAGTTGATGTATTCTTAAGTATGTACTTTCGATTTCGATTGAAGACAAGCATCTAATATATAAATATTTACTATAAACCACTGCATTACTATACAACCTGTGAAATCCAATTTGAAATTTGATTAGAAATTGTGCATCAATTTCAGATTTTGTAAAGGAATCTTGAGTGAAAATCAAGAGAACTGTAGAATTTATTAGAATAAAGTTAATTAAACTAATATAACTTTTTTTGAACATGAAAATTATATAAAATTATCAACAAAAAATTAATGACCAAAGGACATGAGTGGTCAACCATGTGATGGTTGAATAAAAGAAAACGAAATTTTGAATTATGAGTAATGAGCAAATGAGACAAATCATTGCATAAAAAGGGAAAGGGACCTTTAGTCTCCTGCGGCCAGTTCAGCTAAGAATAGATTGAGGGGAAGGAGGACAATTTTTGACATGTTATATGTTAAAGATGCATGAATTAATTGAAGTAGGAAGCTTACTAATAGAAAAACATAAAAACTCGATAATAGGAAACTTTATGAGTCAAATGCATGTGTTACGTGAGGGGGAAATGAAATTATTAACCATGAATATAGCTTATAGTTTAGCTTAGAAAGAGTCACAAAATGTAGAAAAAACAAAGAAATAGGTGTCTTAAGAGAAAAGGAAAAATAGGGACAATGAAAAGTTCATCTAAAAAATAATCGATAAAAACTAGATAGATTTGTTACCTCAATTCTAGAGAGAATTCGAGTCTAAAAATAATACAATTTCAATGATGAGCTCGCCCTTCAAGGGATAACATATGATCATAACTCTTGCATGATGAAAAAATAATTTTTATTCTTGTTCAAACACTACAATAAAAATTTCTTGAGTAATGACCATTATATCCCCATTCAAGATGTTTCAAGAAGGGCTTACTCAGATGCAAAATAATATGTACGGAGCATACATCCTAAAAGCAGGTTTTAGTCTATTTATGTGAGACAAAGGGTAGGTTTACTACTGACACAATAAAAAGATTGATGTCTTTATCCAAGTGCAGGAATGTCGAAATAATAAATAATCCAGTAAGATTGGGTCGAACTACATGGAGGTTAATTATATAAATTATAGATAACAATAATACAACAACAACAATAATAATAATAATAATACTAGCAGCAGCAGCAACAGCAACAACAACAACAACAACAACAACAACAATAATAAAAAAAGAAGTAGTTGATGAGAACTTTGAGATGGAAGATTAATGTGATAATTAAACAATGATAAAAAAACAAGTGTCAAGGTTAGAGGATCCACTAATGATATTTCAAACAAGTATAGTATAAACTCTTATTGTTTAATTGAAAATCACACATAAAGGAGGTTCCATTCAGATTATAAATTGTTAACATGATTACATTAGTTATCTTATTCTAATAATGTTAATATTTGTAAATGTTGTCAGACATTTATGATTATAACTTATGTTAACAACAAATCAAGTTCTTTTCATAGCACAAGTGTCAGTTATACCATACAGTTTGTGTTATGAAAGTGTCAAGCATTTGTTGTACCAAGTGTTATGCAACATAAATCTAAATTAGTCATTTAACAAGCAAAGTATTAAAGAGTGAACAAGATCATAAATACAAAAAATGTTAGTATTAAACATTAAAGTCCATGTTAAGTTTACACTATACTTATTCTTACACTATTAGTATAACCTTTTTACCTTGATATAATAAACTTAAATAAATATAATGAAAGAAAAAAAAAGTAAACAAAATAAAAATAAAAATAAGATAAATGTTAACTAAGTAAAGGAAAGGAAATGAAAGGGATGAACTTGATATTAATGAAAGCAAAACTTAAGCATTACAAAAATATAAAGAGAGAAAGCAAGAGTATGATCTTGATCTAAAAATCAAGATGCCTAAATGCATGGCAAATGCCTACTTTTATAGGCCAAAATTGAGAATTATTGATTTAATGACTAATTGATGAGTTGGTGACAATCTTTATCTTTTATTGTCTGTCTAAAACATCATTGATAACGTTAGAATTGAAATCACTTAAAAACATAAAAGTTATAGGAAATTGTCTCAGCTTTTCAGGAAAAAACAATTGAGTGTCATTTAGGTTTCTAGAACTCCATATATAGGTCAAACACTAAACAACGTGCAGGTTGCAGGACAGATTGGAACTTCTTCGTTGCTACAATTTAAACTTGAAAATGACTTTTTTAAATCTTAGGCTTCTATAAAAGTTGTAGGCTTATGTCTTACCTTTCCATCCATATAAAATAGACCTAAATCCGAGATCTACAGTGATTAGTACTTAAAAGTGCATTTTTATCATGGTTTTATATCATCATTTTGCACTTGAAGTATCAATAACTCCTTAACTAAAGCATGTTTTATAATAATATATCTAATAATAGAAGATACCTTTAATTTATGGTAAATGTTCATTTTAAATGCAGGCCTATCACATAAATGAAAGGATTGATTGATGACTTTAAGAACTTAAATTGCAAGGGCAAAGAGATGGTCAAACTTAGAAAAGAGATGTCGGTGCATTCCAAATCAGAACGCTGTTTGGTAATTGGGTCATATCTGGAGCTAAAGATCTCAGATTTAGGTCCAATTTATATGGATGAAAAGCTAAGACATAGGCCTACAACTTTTATATGGAGCCCAAGATCTAAAAAGGCCATTTTCAAGTCCAAATTGTAGCAACAACAAAGAAGCCCGAATCTATCTTCTAGCCCGAGCACTGTTCGGTATTTTGGCCATATCTGGAGTTCTAGAAGTCCAAATGAGCTGAAGTTTTTACACAAGAAAGCTCAGACAATTTCCTACAACTTTCATGTTTGCAACTGGCTCCAATTTGGATGTTATCAATAACGTTTTGGGCAGACAAGAAAAGATAAGGATTGTCACCAAGTCAAAAGTTGGCCACCCACTTATCAATTAATCATCAAATCAATAGTTCCCAATTTTGGCCTATAAAAGGAGGCATTTGCCATGAATTTAGGCATCTTGGTGTCCAGATAAAGATCATGCTCTTCCTTTCTCTCTTTGTATTTTTTGTAATGTTTATGCTTTGCTTTCATTAATATTAAGTTTATGCCTTTCATTTCCTTTCCTTTACTTAGTTAACTTTTATGTTCTTATTTTGTTTATCTATTTTTCTTTCTTTCATTATGTCTAGCTAAGTTAATTATGTCAAGGTGAAAATGTTACACTAATGGTGTAAGAATAAGTATAATGTAAACTTAATATGGACTTTAATGTTTGATATTAACATGTTTTATATTTGTTATCTTGTTTACTCTTTAATACTTTGCTTGTTAAATGACTAATCTTGATTTTATGTTATATAACATTTGGTACAACAAATGCTTGGCACATATTGTATGGTATAACCGACACCTGAGCTATGAAAGGAACTTGATTTGTTGCTAACATAAGTTATAATCATGAATGCTTGACGAGATTTACAAGTATTAGCATTAATTGAATAAGATGACTAATGTAATCATGTTAACAATCTATAATCCAATTGGAACCTTCTTTATGTGTGGTTTCCAATTGAATAATAAGAGTTTATAGTATACTTGTTTGACATACCATTAGTGGAATCTCTAACCTTGACAATTTTTATTATTATTGTTTAATCGTTACATTAATATTCCTTCTCCAAGTTCTCATCATCTTCTTCTTCTTCTCTTTCTTTATTATTATTATTATTATTATTATTAGTATTATCACTACTATTACTACTACTACTACTACTACTATTACTACTACTACTACTACTACTACTACTACTATTAAAGTTATTGTTGTTATTGCTATTATTGTTGTTTATAATTTGTACAATTAACCTCCCTGTGGTTCGACCCCGGTCTTTTGGTCATGTCAAGTTTTTGGCGCCGTTGCCGGGGAGGTAAGTTCTTGTATAAATTATAGTAGTTATTTTATTTTCTCCTTTCACTTTTCTTGTATATAACTTTGTTTCTTTTCTCTTGTTTCTTCTTCTTTTGTTTTCTTTTTCCTTTTATTTTATTCCTACACGTGCATGAGAGTGTGGTCACGTACATCAAGTGGTAGACTTTGTAGGATATCCTCATTATTTTCATAAAATATGGCCGAAGAAGATAATCAATCACTTCATAATGAAAATAATGAGAATAATCGTGCTAGAACACTTAGAGACCACATGAATCCCACAAGAACAAGTGCACCATCATGCATAGTTTTTCCTCCCGATGCATCTCATTTTAATTTTAAACCAGGTATTATTCAACTTTTATCTTCTTTTCATGGCTTAGAATTGGAAAATCCTACTTGCATTTAAGGGAATTTGAGGAGGTCTGCAACACATATAATAATTTAAATTGTAGCATGGACACCATCAGATTAAAGCTTTTTCCTTTTTCATTAAAAGATAAAGCTAAAACATGGCTACAAAATTTAAGACCAGGATCCATTCATGTTTGGGATGAAATGCAACAACAATTTTTAAAGAAGTTTTTCCCATCTCATAGAACAAACTCTTTCAAGAGACAAATCACCACTTTCACTCAAAAACCAGGAGAAACATTTTACCAATGTTGGGATAGGTATCGAGACTTGCTTAGTACTTGCCCTCATCATGGTTTTGAAACATGGAGATTGGTTTCACATTTCTATGAAGGGTTAACACCTAAAGATAGGCAAATGGTTGAATTGATGTGCAATGAAACTTTTGAAGATAAAGACCCTGATGAAGCAATGGAGTACTTAGACTTGTTAGCTGAAAATGCTCAGAATTGGGACACCGCGGGTACATATGAGGCACCGAGTAAGATCTCTTCCAATATGCCTAGACCATCTGGTAAGGCAACGAAGACATTAACATGGTTAAATATTGCATTTATTCAAGTAGACATTGTGGAGACCTGTAGTTCCTCTTCAATTATTTTCCAATGATGTCTTCTTGTACTAAAGCTTTGGGAACGACCCTTAAAACTTGACTACCTCCTAGAAATACAACTATTGACATACCTCTCATTAACCTAAAACTACTTTCCTCATGCACTAAATGAATCTTTCTCTCAGCTAGCACCTGACCAAGATGATTTGTTGATTGTAAAAACTCCTTTTCTTTTCTAGGACTAGATCCAACGAAAACATAAATATTTCTTATGTGATAACTTAAGAAACTTGTCATTTCTATATATTTTTATATATGTCAAATGTATGGGTTGAGTAGAAATGAAAGAAAGGAAGAGATGATTTTATAGTTGAGAAATTAAAAAGGCAATCATATCATGTACATGTAGGCCAACTAGAGTCTCTCTCTCTCTCTCTATCTATTTATTTATTTGTTTTTGAAAAAGCATATGTATATACAAGTAGTTGTGATTGTGGTTCATATCTTTCCTTGGTTTTATGTCCAAAAACGGCTTAAATGCTCTTTATGGGTCAGGGATAGACTTCCCACCCAGTTTTCTTAAAAATTGGCAAACAAGATTGTTTTTTTAGTCAAATTTCCAAGACTATGCCAATCATGTTCTTTATGAAAATAGTTTATAAGTCATGAATTGCACGATGCATATATCCACTATAATGAAGCTTAAAAGTCAACAGAAGATTATCTAAAGACTCTCTGTATTTTGAAATAAATCCCATCTTTTGACAATTTTCACAGGTTTTGCAAAATGCATATGAATCTTTGAACATGGTAGGCCAATAAAATCCTACATGCTTTAGAATGACAAAGTTTAATGACACTTCTTACCTCATTGTCGGGAATGCATCTTTAAAATATTTGATCAGGACAATATTTGAATAAATAAGGGTTATCCTAATAACAGTTTTGCACGTCGTTCAGAAACTTTTTTTTGTCTTGGTTATCCAAATGAGCTAGCAAAAATCCTGAAGTAAGCAAATTGATATTTTTAGCAAACCAAGGCATTAAACTAAGAGAAAGTAAAGATTTAACAAGAAAGTAATCATTGATTGGTGTGATGTTGGATGTTGAATCTATTGCTAATTTTGACAAATGATCCATGACAACATTTTCAATCCCTTTTTTATTCTTGATTTCCTCTTGTTTGAAAGTTTTAAAAATTTCACAATCATGATTAACTTCTTTTTATTTGGTCATGGCATGAGAAAATGAAAGTACTGGTAGAGAATTAGTCTTTTCTTTACAATATTCAGATTCAACCCCTTTCTTACCCTTAGAGATTGACTTATCATCTTTCTCATAAGGTTCAAGAGTGGGTTTTTTTAATAACTTTACCATTGTGAAGAGTGAGGACTAATTTAACTTGATCTATGTGTCGACTTCCATAACTACTTGCATTTGCATTGTATTGCCCCTTGAAATTTTATTGTGATTAAGATGGAAACTTACCTTTCTCTTGAAAACTAAGAGTAAATGTGAATTTTGCAAGAGTATCTTTAAAATATGTTATGCTTTAAGAAAATTAAGTGTTGATTGTCTCTTGCTTTTCAATGAATGTATACAAAGTTTCCTCAAAAATTTTTCTAGAAGATGCAGAATAAAGAGGTGCATATCCATAACAATTATGAAAAATATAGTGTGCTTGAAACGGTGGTTGTGAAGTTTATACATTACTATTACCACTTTTCCAACTGAAATTTAGGTGATTTCTCCAACTAGGATTATATGTTTACGAGTACGGGTTATGGTTGGGCCTTTAGGAACTGTTTAAAGTATGAGCTTATTCATGGAGACATTCCTTAAAAGAAGGTAAGGTTGGACAATCATTGGTTGAGTGTTTATTTATTTCACAGATTTGACATATAATATCTTGAACATATTTTAATTGACCACTCCTTTTCAATTCAAGTGTCTCGACTTTTGTAGCTAAAGATGCAAACTTGGCTTGAAGGTAATGGTCTTTTTTAAAGTTGTACATACCTCTACTAAATATAAGAGATTGAGTTTTACTTAATGCTTCATAAGTACCTGCGGTGTCCTAATTTTGAGCATTTTCAACTACTAAGTCTAAGTACTTCATTACTTCATTAAGGTCTTTATCTTCAAAGATTTCATTACACATCAATTCAATCATTTGCCTATCTTTAGGTGTTAAGCCTTCATAAAAATATGAAACCAATCTCTATATTTCAAAACCATGATGATGATAAGTATTAAGCAAGTCTCGATACATATCCTAATATTGGTAAAATGTTTCTTCTAGTTTTTTAGTGAAAATGATTATTTATCTTTTGAAAAAGTTTGTTATGTGAGATGGAAAAAACTTCTTTAAAAACTATTGTTGTATTTCATCCCAAACACAAAGGGATTCAGGTCTCAAATTTTGTAGCCATATTTTAGCTTTATCTTTTAATGAAAAAGAAATTTTTTTTAATCGGATGGTGTTCGTGCTACAATTTGAGTCATTATACGTGTTGTAGACCTCCTCAAATTCCCTTAAATGCAAGCATGAATTTTCTAAATTTAAGCCATAAAAAGAAGGTAAAAGTTGAATAATATTTGATTTAAAATTAAAATGAGATGTATCAGGAGAAAAAACTATGCATGATAGTGCAATTATTCTTGTAGAATTCATGTGGTCTCTAACTGTTGTAACAAGGTTATTTTCATTATGAAGTGACTAATTATTTTTTTTTGCCATATTTTCTAAAAATGATAAGGATACCCTACAACGTCTGCCCTTTAATGTACATGACCAAACTATCATGCACGTGTAGGAATATAATAAAAGGAAGAAGAAAATAAAAGGAGAAGAAACAAAGTTAGATACAAGAAAAGTAAAAAGTGAAAATAAAATAAATACTATAATTTATACAAGAACTTACCTCCTCGACAACGACGTAAAAAACTTGACATGACCAAAAGATTGATGTCTTCTCTCAAGTGCAGGAGTATCGAATTAATAAATAACCTAGCAAGATCAGGGTCGAATCACATAGAGGTTAATTGTATAAATTATATACAACAATAATACAACAACAACAACAACAACAACAACAACAACAACAACAATAATAATAGTAGTAGTAGTAGTAATACTAATAATAATTGTATTACTATAATAATAATAGTAATAATAATAATAAAGAAAAAGAAGAAGAAAATGAAGTTGATAAGAACTTTGAGATGAAAGATTAATGTGATAATTAAACAATGATAAAAAAACAAATGTTAAAGTTAGAGGAACCACTAATGGTATTTCAAACAAGTATAATATAAACTCTTATTAGTTAATTGGAAACCATATATAAATGAGGTTCCAATCAGATTATAAATTGTTAATATTATTATATTAGTTATATTATTCGAATAATGCTAATACTTGTAAATGTTGTCAGTTATTCATGATTATAACTTATATTAACAACAAATCAAGTTCCTTTCATAGCACAAGTGTTGATTCTACCATACAGTTTGTGCTATAAAAGTGCCAAACATTTGTTATACCAAGTGTTATATAACATAAATCTAAATTAGTCATTTAACAAGCAAAGTATTAAAGAGTGGACAAGATAACAAATGCAAAATATGTTAGTATCAAATATTAAAGTCTATGTTATGTTTACACTATACTTATTTTTACACTATTAGTATAACCTTTTCACCTTGATATAATAAAATTAACTAAACATAATGAAAGAAAGAAAAATAAATAAATAAAATAAAAATATAAATAAGATAAAATTTAACTAAGTAAAGGAAAGTAAATGAAAGGCATGAACTTGATATTAATGAAAGCATAACTTAAGCATTACAAAAATACCAAGAGAGAAAGCAAGAACATGATTTTGATATGAAATCAAGATGTCTAAATGCATGTCAAATGCCTCCTTTTATAGGCTAAAATTAGAAACTATTGATTTGATAACTAATTGATGAGTGGGTGACCAACTTTTGACTTGGTGACAATTCTTATCTTCTCTTGTTTGCCTAAAACATCATTGATAACATCATAATTGAAACCACTTGATAATATAAAATTTCTAGGAAATTATCTTAGCTTTTTAGGAAAAAAAATTAGGTTATTTGGACTTCTAGAACACTAAATAACATTCGAGTTGTAGGATAGATTTGGACTTCTTTGTTGTTATAATAATTTGGACTTGAATATGACATTTTTAAATCTTGGGCTCCTATAAAAGTTATAAGGCTATATCTTACCTTTCCATCCATATAAAGTGGATCTAAATCCGAGATCTATAGCTCCAGATATGACCCAATTACCAAATTGTGTTTTAGTTTGGACTGTACCAGTGTATCTTTTCTTAGTTTGACCATCTCTTTGTCTTTTCAATTTCAGTTCTTAAACTCATCAATCAATTCTTTTATTTATGTGATAGGCCTACATTTAAAATGAATATTTACCATAAATTAAAGGTATCTTATATTATTAGATATGTTATTATAAAACATGTTTTAGTTAAGGAGTTATTGATACTTCAAGTGCAAAATGATAATATAAAACCTTGATAAAAAAAACACTTTTAAATACTAATTAACTACCAATCACTAACAGTCTAATTACTTAATAAAGAGTTGAGGTTTACACAAACTTAAACCTTGACTAAAAGTCATAAGGTATGTTGCTAGTCCCCCAACTAATATAAAGCTTGTGTGTGCTTTAAAAAATTAAAACATGTGATGCCATGAGAGAATTCTATATAATGCATAAATAAAACATAAAACAAAAAAAATATAAAAAAATTTAACACATTAAAACACAAAGCTTAGTCTGATAATGCCGAAAATAGTACCTTCCCTAGTGGAGTCCCAATTCTGTCGCACATCCCTCGCTCAGTGTTTGTTGATAATTTTTTTATTTTTTTGCTTGATTTGTTGGTTCTTAGGAGTTGCTATCTAGTATTTAATTGAGGGCTACTAGAAACTGAGTATATTAGTCTTGTCAAAGATTCATAGGTAAGGAACTAGTTGTGACTAGAGAGGTATTAACACCCTTAGCACACCTTACTTGAGATAAGCTCCTTCATGATTTTGATATGTTAAAGAAGTTTTAACCATTTTATCTTTTCATTGGATATCCGGAGTATGACTTATATGTAAGTTCATAATCCTTAGCTGTAAACAAATCAAAAAATTAAAGTCTTCTTTTATCTTTGCGGTCCTAAAAAAACATACATGACAAAAAAACATACATTTATTTTTATTATGTTTTCGCATTAACCCATTACATGTTACAATATAACAAAAATTCAAATAAATCAAATACAATTCAAAAATTACAAAATAAACCCTCAAAATCCAAAAAAAATATCAAATGCCTTCTTTGATCTATATGAATAATGGCGGCACATCTTCTCCATGCTCCACGACAACCCACACGCCGCTAGTAGAAAGTCCAAAAAATAGGAGATCTTGAATGGCTTCCTCTCCTCTTCCTTTCTACACCGATAGTGACCTACAAAACAAAAGGCATGCAAGTAGAGTTTTAGTTCCTTCTCTCTTTTTTTTTATATATATTTCTCCTTACTCCTTTCTCAAATCTGTAGATGTTTAATTTTTTTTATGAGTTTCATCTTCTTATCCTCTGCTTCGAGTACCTATTAGCAAGGAGGAGACGTAGGATCTGATTGCGGGTCTGCAGGCATTGTTGTAGTGTCTAAGCTATAGTAGAAACCTGGCCGACAAGAGTTGGGTTTTGATTTAGCAGAGACAAGAGCGACTAAAAGAGTAGAGGAGGAAGGAATGGTGGACAAATATGAGTTTGTAAGGGATGTTTCTGCTCATGGCATCTATTTTGTTCACTACAGTTGATGGGGAAGGAGACATTGTTGTTGGCCGGTTAAAGGTGGTTAGCCAAAAGAGGGTTTAGAAGTCTTTTGATGAGGGAAGTGTTTCCGCTTGGGAGGTTTCAGTCAGCTAAAAGGGGGAATGAGTCTGCTCGTTCTCTGGTTAGGGGAGATGAGAAAAAGGTAAGTGATGGCTACTCTAGCCAAGGGAAGGGCAACTAAAAAGAGAGGAAGCCCTAAAAATAGAAAGGGCGAGGAAAGTAAATTCTGAGAAAATGAATTATTTTCAAATGTTTTGTAGTTTAATGAAAAATAAGTTGAAAAATACTTTTCAATGTTTGGTTATGTCATGGAAAATGATTTGGAAAATAACTTCTTAATGTTATATTTTTCTCAAGTTTATTAAAATAATGAGAAATAAATCTTACAAATTAAAAAGTTGAATGAGAATGAATTTGAAAAAAATAATAATTTCATAAATGATCTCAAATAAAATAAATAATAGAGATCAAATCTAAAAAATAAAAAAAATAAAAGATGAAGAAATTAAAATAATAATAATTAACATTTTATAAATTATTTCAAATAAAATAAATAATAATCAAAAGAATGATAATCAAATTTGATAGATAAAAAATTTTAATAAAAAAATGATAAGGGAAAAACAAATAACAATTATAAAAATAAGGACCAAATTTAATATAAAAATTAAATTTTAAGAAATGAAATTGAATAATAAATATTCAAAACAAAATATATATAACAATTAAAAGTTTGAGGATCAAATTTGATATAATCAGCAAATAATATGACATTTCTAAATTTCTCACAATTTCAGAAAGTGTTTTTCGCCAAATTTTTCAGGAAAACACTTTCCTAGAAACCAAGTCAAATTTTTCTTTGATTGTAAAGTATTTTTTATTGACCAATTTTTATAATGACAAATAAACACAAGAAAGTTTGGAAAGTGATTTTCTAGAAACCATTTTTCAAGAAACAAACATGACCTAAGGTAAAACATAAGCAGCCAGGGGGTCCTTGTTCTGCAGGGAAGATGGAGATGGGAGTGGCGGCTCCTTTTGGAGAGCTCCTTTTAGGTTTAGGGTTTTTTTCTTTTTTGATGGACCCACCAATTTTCCTCTGCCTCTAAAATTTTCTCCTTTTTTTTTTTTCCACTGTAGACTAGTATTTATAAGAGAAGTGTGGCTTGGGCACAATTAAATTGGTCCCTCAACTTTTTTTTTTTCTGTATTTTGAATTTATTTTAAAAACAAACAATACCAACTTCAACTCAATAAGAAAAATTAGTGATTGTAAAATTAACACGTTAAAAGTTGAGAGCATTCAAAATGCTTTTGAAAATTTAAATTCTTCTAAGATGACATTGAATATGTTAAAAACGATGTAAATATATCTAAAATGCATTTTTTGGATTTTCATTGTTTTTTTGCTATTTTTGATTTTTTTTCTAAAACTTTATCAAAAACAGGGGTCAAAATTTGGATAACAATACTATGTTTATTAAAATGAGCATAAGATATTTTAAATAAATAGTGTTAGACCCTTAAATATTTTATAAGGGTAGACAGGAAACCTATGACTTGCTATTTTACTTATTGGTTAAATATATTTTTTAATCATTGTGAGGGTCTACTAGCTTCATGTCAGGAGAAACATTATATGTGATGACCTCTGAAAATCTAAATTTTGCAAGAATGCTCACTTCTTATTGGTACCGTGGGGTAGTGTGAATATTTTTTGGGCTTTAAGGGTCCTTTGTGGCTAAGATGGTAAATCATGTCCTAGGACATCGTAAAGAGGGTTGATGATGAACTATAAGTTGTCCTCTTAACCTAATAACCTCCTCTAAAAGCATGACGTCAACTAATGAGGTGTGTCCATATCTGTAACATGGTAGGCCCACGATGAGGTAATGTCCTACATGGGACATATGGGTTTTGTCCCTTATAACTTGGCGCCTTGTCGTGAAGGAGGTGTTTTTAGTGTTATATAAGCAACCAAGGCTCTTATCTCCTAATCGATGTGGGATAATGGTTTTATCACATTAGAAACTGATACTTGTATTACATGAAGCCTTAAGATAATATAGAATCAAGCCATTTGTAAAACAGTACATGAATTAAACTAGTCTTTTACTTATATATATATATATATATATATATATATATACATATTGCAACAATAACACGTGGATTAAATTAGGATTTGTTTTTAAAAAAATTGACACAGTTTCAACACTAATTTTTTATAAGAAAAAAGGAGTTATTGACATAATTGATGGATCAATTTTTATTATTTTTTATTTGTTTGGAACTACCCTCGTATCTTCGCTCAGACATGATCTAAGTCTATACGCTCATAGGTTTGCTAAATGCTAGCCCCATATTCAAGAGCTATTACAATATGATATTTGTGGTTTCTTTATTAAGTTATTTATTTTTGTAAATGTATGGGTCTTGTATACATGTCAGACCCAAAGTACCTCGAGTTGGCAGAAAACCAAGTCCAAGGTAGTGTGGGTCCACAACAAGAGCCGAACCCAATACATTTGGACTTAGTAATTGACAAGTCCAAGGTAGTGTAGGTTCAACTCGCCTACTGGATCGAATAAACGTGTACTTGATAGTCAAGTAAGTTTAAGGAACTTGGACTAGGCAGTTAGCCAAGTTCAAAGTAGCATGAGTCCAAAACCTATGCCAAACCTTATATACTTGGACTTGGTAGACAACCAAGTCCACTATATTTGGACTTGGCAATTTACCAAGATGAAGGTAGTATAGGTCCAGCACGCCTACCAGACTAAATACATATGGACTTGACAGTCAAGCAAGTCCAAGGTAGTGTGGGTCCGGCACGCCCACCAGACCAAAGATACTTGGACTTGACAGTCAGACAAGTCTACTATACCTAGACTAGGCAGTCAACCAAGTCTAAGGTAGTGTGTCTCTTGCATTCGTGCCACACCTAACACACATGGACTTGCTAGTGAGCTATGTCCAATCCACTTGGACTTATTAGTGAACTATGTCTAAGGTATAATGGGTCTAGCAATCGTCCTGTACCCAATACACTTAGGCTTGGAATTGATCACAGCCAAACCCAAGATAACAACTGCCCTCCTTCAGGTCAAAACTTAGAAGAACTCTGAAATCTAAATTACCTGAGAGGCCTTATAGCCCTTAAGCCATACAATTAATGTCATACTCCGTATGGAGGTTGGATAACATGCGACAAACCCCCTCCTCTTTTGGGGACAAGAGAGGCCAAGTTTAAGGTAGTGTGAGAGGTGTCCTTTAAAAATGGATACAATTTTAAGTTGGGTTATACCAATATTGAAGTCTGGCAAGTTTTAAGAAAGGTACAAAAAGAGGAAAGAATATGAATGCAACATTTCAATATATGTAAAGTGAAGAGTGAGGAATGAGAAAATATAGAAAATGCAACATTTCAATTCAAATTCATCTAAAGTACATAGTAAATTTATAAAGCACATTAATATTACAAAGTTTATTTGTTTAACATATTTAAGGTTAGATGACTACCTGTAATTTTACTTGAATAATAACATTCAAAAGTCAGCTTTATGATTTATGGTGTCTGCTCTCTTGAATAAAATTCAAGTTCTCCAGTTTTCAATCTTTAATGGTCTCATTAACTATTTTCATGGTTTTGAAAGCGTAACATAAGTTTTTCTAACATGGGGTAATGGATGCCCTGGCTATCAATATTTAACATGTATTAATTAATGATTCTCAGTACAAGTAATTATTTCAGCTCCAATATGCTATGATCATCCTAGTGATTATAGGCTTTTAGCCTTCCTAAGGTTATAAAGGAGATTCCATCTATCGTGCATTCATATTCTTCTCTTTGTTTGTACCTTTCTTAAAACTTGCAGTTGATATTACATGAAATAACAACCTCCAATATTTTACAAGAAGAAAGCATTTCGATAGCAAAGAGGAATTAATTAAAGAGGTATACGACCTGTCTTGCATTTATAGTCTTCCATCTTTTTGTGCTTTTGGAAAAATCTTCATTTTTTCTCCCTTCTACCATTATGACTTCTAGCAAAAGAAAGGGAGAAACTATACTTGAAGGTGATTTCAGTTTCAAACTTAAAACTGGAGCCACTTGTAAAAGATCTCCGGCTATAAAAATCAAAACTAGATTTGAAAGAGATAATGCCCAAACTTCTTCCCCTAGAAAAAGGGATGAGAATGTTCCCTAGGAAAGACTACCTAAGGCACTTCTGGATGACCCATAAAGTTCAATGTCCTGGGACTAGGTATCCTAGGCTAATGCTCTTCGGCCATCAATAATATTGATGGTGGACCTTCAATCCCTTGGTCCTTTTCCTTTATCATTAGATGGAACAGACCATTGAAAAATACCATGATGGGAATGGCCTGTCGATAAAAAAAGTGGAAGGAATAATAGGTAATTGTAAAGTATACTAGCTCAATAAGACTTCAAGATGGTTATAACCAAATTTATAGTTGTACTTATTTTTGGACACTTTCTAGAGATGTAAATATAAAACCTCTTTTGTCCCTAAAAGAGAAGGGGGTTTGTCGCATGTTATCCAACCTCCGTAGAGAGTATGATATTAATTGTATGGCCCAAGGGCTATACGGCCTCTCGGGTAATTTTGATTTCATATATTTTTTTATTTTAATATTTTTCATTTCCTGAGTGTTTCCTTGTGCAATATTTTTTTCTGGAACAGTTGGATCTAAACATAGTGGGTCAATGACATCCATGCCTAATCACGTGACTATGCCATCTCCTAGTTGCGACTCCTCTTTCGAAGAACATCTACAAAGAGTTAGGTTTTCTATACAAATGAATATTAAGGAGGTATCTATCCTTACAATCCTAACTAAGGATGTTGCTAAAAACACCCCTAAAAGCTGCCAAATAAGTGTAATATGTAAGGGGCACCGTGTGATTTCCCACATCTTACATGATTTCACACATCCTTACAAAAATTGAGTATAAAATTCAACTTTTATTTTTATTTTTATTTTTAATTATATTTTATTTGAAAAATTAGAATAAAAATCTCTTGATAACATGGGATTTGTAAAATTTGATCGCAATTCTAATTTTTTTCTTGATGATATTTTACCTGCTATTATTGCACACTTAAAAAACCATGAAAAATATAGTCCTTGTTAGATTTCTTACGTGATGAAATTGCACATAGTTTAATGAAATAATAAAAAATATTTAATATCAATATTATTTATTTCATGATATAGTAACAGTAGTTAAACCTATAATATTTAAATTAAACTATTGATAATAAATATAAATATTGAAGTTAGTTTAATTGAATATATATATATATATATATAACATTAATTTAAAAAGTATTTTTTTAATCAAATACATTAAACTATTTTTCGATCTCAATTTCAACTATAATTTAAAAATATATTTTTTTTTAACCAACTTCAATTAAAAATATTTTTTATAAAATAATTTTTTTCAAATCACAACCATAATATTTATTATAATATCAAATATCCTTTTAGGATTTGCTTCTTCTTTACCAAACTAATCATACCATGCATTGATAAATTTTTTTTGGGACTTTAGATTCACTACATAGATTTAGGATAAGGACGAGTATCTGACTTAGCAAGTTTTAGCATATTTAATGCAGAGAATGTGATGTTATTTTGAAAAAAAATATCTTATTAAATAATATATATATATATATATATATAATTTTAGTTGTTCCATGTATTTTTTTTTACATGTTCAAAATATACTTACAAAATTATATTATTAGTATTGAAATAATAAACACACATACAATTTTGATGTGTATATGTATCAACAAGATAAAAACATTGAGAAAATAAAAAAATATAAATATTTTATCATGAATCAAAAAATTATAATTTTATTATCTCTACAGCATCTATTATTGAAAAATTAGTACCCACATAAAAACAGATTAATTTTTTTTTATAAAATTACATTTCTACAGTGTTTTATCGTTTCTTTTTATATATTGTATAATCTCTTGAGCAACAGTCACAAAACCAATTTTTATTCACTTTCAAAACCCTCCTTTAACCATGGATAATACGAACTCCCTAACCCACCTTCACCCTTTCCCAGCTCATATTACCGATTTATATATATATACAAGGGTCATGAGAGTGATTGACTAATTCAAGCTGTGAAACAGGTAATTCTGGGTCATCAAAAATTCTCTAAGAAATAATCGAGTCTAAAAGCAAACTCTATGCTGCATTGGATAGGGTCAAGGAACCAAGCCATTCCCCACCCAATACATTGTACCCGTGGCAGTAGAAGTTGGACATTGCTCTGAAGCCACAGTCGATCAAGAGCAAGAGGTAAGCACTGCTGTTGTTAGGGATGTTGTTCCAGGGAGTGCAATTCCACCTGCAGCTTCAGGAATGCATCCTTCCCACCAGGACTCCAAGAGACCAAGACCAGATCTGCACCCTGTTTCAGAAAAGCCTCTGGGTGTTGACTTTGGTTCTAGTTCAGCCAAAAAGAGGAGGAAGAACAAGAAAAGGGCTAACAAAGAAGCTGATACCCATTAAGTTTTAATATCTTTTTCTGCTTGCTGCTGTGATCTTTTGCTTGTGATGGATCATATGTTGAATTCTTCTTCTGAATTTGCATGTGAATTTTTTCTAAATGGTTTATGGGTTTGAGAATTTAGTGAATAAACCAACTTCCATAATTCATCTTTACACGATCAATCTGTGCTGTTTGCTAAGAACAAATCTTCCGGAAGCAAACCCGAAGATAATATTGATACAAAAGGATCACCTTCCATCTTTGAAATTTTGTTTTTTCTGGAAGTAAACTGATTTTTTTGTAGGGGAATGTACTTCTATTAAACTTACAAGGCTGGTTTATTTCAGTTTATCATTTCACTCATGTTGAATGAACACCTTTGTACTTTCATTCGTTTTTTTGAAGCTCGTTTTTGTGCAACATGCAGGTTTCCTACTGATGCAATTCCTCTGAATCAAGCATCACCTTGTTCTGTAGCCCAATGAATAGCCTGACCTGTGTTTTTCTGCTCCTGCCTGCAGTTGATGACTCTCTATGGGTACGCATATTTATTAGGTGTATACACTAAAACTCGTCATTTGTTGTAAAATAGGATTAGACATGAGACACTAACGGTAGGAACTATGATCTCTGGGTCATTTGTTGTAAAATAGGATTAGACATGAGACACTAACAGTAGGAACTATGATCGCTGGGTTTGGGATCGGTTTATAAACTGGCGCTGGGTTTGGGGTCGGGTCAGGAACTGGCGCCTGACTTGGAGCTATTACTTGAAATGTAACTGGATGTGGAGTCCAATCAGGAGTAGTACAAGGAGGTGGAGCAAGAGTCGGAGGAGCTGGAGAAGGTGAAGATGGGTTAGAGAGTTCGTATTGGGTCGTATTATCCATGGTTAGAGGAGGGTTTTGAAAGTGAAAATAAAAACTGGTTTTGTGACGGTTGCTTTAGAGATTATACAATATATGAAAAAAAGGGTAAAACACTGTAGAAAGGTAATTTTACGTAGGTACTAATTTTTCAATAATAGATGCTTTAGAGATAGTAAGAATATAATTTTTTTGATTCTTGATAAAACATTTATAATTATTTTTTATAATTTAAATTTTTAATCTTGCTATATATATATATATATATATATATATATATATATATATATATATATATGAGAATACTGATGAGATCATAAATATATGTACGTAGAAAAAAAAATATTTTTACTTAAAAAATAAGTTAACTATTAAAATAATTTGATTTCAAATCATTCATTAATGTTATTAAAAATTGTGTTCAAAATAACATCACATTACTCGTACTTATCCTAAATCTTATTTAAACCGATAATAAAATCAAATGATTCACATATTATATATATATATATATATATATATATATATATTATTGTGTTTTTAATTTTAGTTGTTTAATGTATTTTTTTCCATGTTCAAAATATACATATAAAATTGTATTTTTAATATCATCAGAGATTTTTTTTTTAATGTGCTATTTTAAAATATCATAATAAAAAATATAAAAATATATATTATTATTATTGAAATAATATATACACACATTTCAGTCAACAATATTAAAGCACAGCTACGCGGTTGAAATCAAAACAGGCAAAATATTAATGAGTGGTTCCAACTAGATAGTAGAGATTAACACAACATTAATGAATAGTTTGAAATCAAACTACTTTGTTAGCTGGCTTGCTCTCCAAATAAAAAAATCATTACTCTATATACACATAATCATCAATATATAAAAAAATCAAATATCACAGTTGATGCAATCATATCTATGCTAAGAAAAAACCTGAACGCAAAGCATTGATAACAAGCAAAACATAGGAGCCAGTAGTAAACAACATATGCTTATATCAAGATTCAAAAATAGATAGAGACCAGTTAAGCTCATGGATCAAGAAGGAGTAAAACCATATGAAAATGATAATAATTTGTTAAACCCTATTTATATCTATCTAGTTTAAACTGAATATGATATGCTTAAAATCTGATAGTACATGCACACGTGTGCGTGAATTTTTCATACTGCTTGTGTAATATTAGTTAAAGGTTTTTTTCATATATTTTTTAGAAATATTTTTATATAATTTTTATATGTTAATATTAAAAGTTAAAAAATATTAATTTTTTTATAAAAATATCTTTTTGTTAAATATGTGTTTCATTTATTTATTTATTTTTTTCTTATTTATTTTAATGTTTTTGTGATCTAATATTTTTTTTATAAAAATATTAATTTTTTTTATAAATGTGTTTCATTTTTTTTTAATTTTGTTTTTATTTATTTGAATGTTTTTGTGATTTAATTTTATAAAATAAAATTTCAAATTATAATTGAAAGTTAAATTAAAAAAAAATACTACAATATAAAACATAAAAAAAATAGAGGATATAATTATTAATGTATATAATTTTTGATTTATTTAATCAAATACAAGCGACAAATTTTGTATTAAAAAAATTCTTCAAGGTAAAAAATATATTGACAATACTTGTATTTTTTGTATTAAAAAGAATTTTTTCAATCTAAAACTAAGCAAGTATAAAATGACCTAGTACGTTTTAATGAGTAACGACCTCTTATTATAAAATTTGCAATTGAAATGAGGTAATGTTTTGGGATCATGATTTCAGCAAGAATTTAATAAGTTATAATTCTATACAATACATTTGTCGCTACACGACGTCGGGTGACGACTCCACTCTTCTTTTTATTTGTTTTTTTTTTAAACAAAAAAAAGAATTTAATTTTTTATTTGATTGGGGGGAAATAAAGATTTTATTTGGAGTCGCCATCTAGTAATTTGAGGGAACTAGAAATCCAAAATTAGACACTGGTCCCAGAGATTCGGATACTGGGTTAGTTATGATTAAGGGAAGGTAGACACCACCCTTAAAACATCCTTTCAGAGAAAGGTTACCTTTACTTGTGTGTTTTTCTTATTTTGATTCAAATGCTATTATATTTTGAGCTTATTTGTAAATTTTTAACATGATTAACGTCGGTCCCTAAAAATAGAAGACGCGTTAAAAATGACATCAGTCCCTAAAATTAGGAGACTTTGTCTAAAATGTCGACGTTTATCTCTAAACAGGAGAGTTACGTCTGATTTACCAAAATAAATAATAATGGACATAATCCATATTTGATATTTAAATTTTTGACATCGGTCCTTTTCTATAAATAAAAGAGACGTGTCGACAAATAATATTTATTTTATAAAATAAAAATTATTTTGATATCATTCACAAATAGATATATCAATTCTTGAAAATTGGGTTTTTGACCTATGAACAGTGATATGATAAAATGGGTGTTAAACCCGCGTCGTTATTTATTTTTGGTTTATTTTTTTGTTGTTTTTTTCACGTGAAAAAATTTACAAGTATTTATATATAAAAATATCAAAAAATATCATAAAATATCATAGAAAATTACCTGGGTACCCCTGTATAGGCAAAATACTGAAATACCCTTGGATTTATCGAAAATTTACTGTTCACGCGCGGTTACTGTTCACGCGCGGTTACTGTTCACGCTCGAAATTTTCCGGTGAGGTTCCGGCCAAAAGATGGTCGATTCTGGTAGATCTGAGGACGAGGATTCTGATGGTGGTGGTCTCGTTGGCCGTTGATGGCTGAGGAGGGAGAATCAACGACTTGAAGGTCGATTGGCCGATGTCGGTCGCGGCCTTTTTCCGGCCAAAATCGCCGGTGTAAAAGTATAAAACGGCCGGGGTTTTGCTCAGGAGGAGGCGATGCACGTTTCTGTGGTGGTTTCACGGCTTGAGATGGCCGGAAATGGGAGATCGGCGGAGAGAGAGAATCGCCGGCGAGAGGAGAGAGAAGCTCTGGGTTGTGCTACGGTGTGGACGAGTGTATGGTGCGCTCGTGCGTTTGAAAGCTGTCAACCGCTGGATCTCGGATGAACAGATCGTGCGGCTGTGATTCGTTTGATCTTCAAGTGATCGGACGGTCAGAAGTGAATGGGCTGCGATCTGGTGTATCGCGATGTACCGAGCACTCGGTACACCTGCTGATGTGGCGCAACCAGATCGAAGGGCAGATTATTTGAGCGGCTGAGATTGATTTGGGTTTTAAATCTAGTGTTGTAAAGCCTATTGTATCCTACGAAATCAAAGGATCAGATCTAAATACTATTAAATCTAACAGTTGGGATATTTTTGGTATTTTTCAATTTATTAAAAAAAAATTAATATCTTACTAGGGTGCAGAAAAAAGAATAAGAAAAATAAATAGTAACCAAATAGTAACCCGAAATAGTAATTTCGAATTCAGAATTGAAATTGAGAATCAATTTTTTATTTTTTTTCCTCCCTTGGTGTCTTGAATTCATTGGCTATTTATAGCCAATGAATTCACACAACAATTCACAGATGAATTGTTAACAATTCACGGATTGTTAAAATTTTCAAACTTTCACCAATTACTATTTGTTTTATTATATATAATAATACTAAATAATAATAATAATATTTATTTATAGGGGTAAAAATTAAAAATTCAAATCAGTATTATAAAAAGTTTTTCACCCTCTAAAAAATCAATTTTAAATTACAAAAAAAAAACTTTTATACGGGCATCAACTCGGTGGTCCGGGTTTTTTTTTTATCAAAAATACCAGTTTTGACCAAAATAGTCCGAAACTCATTTTTTATCGCGGTCGACATGGTGGGACCCGTATTAACCCGGTGGACTCTGTTTTGACCGAAAATGACGGTTTTGACCCGAAACAGCCCGGAACTCATTTTTCATCCCGGTCGACATGGTGGGACCCGTATTGACCCGGTGGACTCGGTTTTGACCGAAAATGACGGTTTTGACCTGAAACAGCTCGAAACTCATTTTTCATCCTGGTCGACATGGTGGGACCCGTATTAACCCGATGGACTCGGTTTTGACAGAAAATGACAGTTTTGACCCGAAACGTCCTGAAACTTATTTTTTTCTTTTTCTTTTTTTTTTCTTTTTTTATTTATTATATATATTTTTTGTCATGAATAATAAGATAAAAAAAAATTTATGAATCCAAAATTGGGTTATAACAGTTGCCCCCTCTTTACAATGCTTACGGCGCAAAGGCATTGAAAAAGATCATTTTCTTTTGACTTTGCATAGGAAGTTTTGTAAAGAAAAATGATGGAGATGTTGAAAAACACATATATTTTCAGTTGGTTTAGTTCTTATGGGCGACCTGCCCAAGTGAAAAACGTGAAAATGTTTTCAATCTTGATTTTTTGTGAAATACTTGAAAGTGATTTCAACAATGGTTTAGTGAAATACATGAAAGTGATTTCATCAATGGTTTCCTGAAATACATGAAAGTGATTTCAGAATTTTTTTTTATTATGAAATACATGAAAGTAAATTTATCGTTGATTTTGCGAAATACAAGAAAGTGATTTCAACAATGGTTTTCTAAAATACATGAAACTGATTTCATCATTGATTTCCTAAAATACATGAAAGTGATTTCAGATTGATTTTGTGAAATACATGGAAGTGATTTCATCAATGGTTTTGTGAAATACTTGAAAGTGATTTCAATAATGGTTTTCTGAAATACATGAAAGTGATTTCATCATTGATTTCCTGAAATACATGAAAGTGATTTCAGATTGATTTTGTGAAATACATGGAAGTGATTTCATCAATGGTTTTGTGAAATACATGAAAGTGATTTCAACAATGGTTTTCTGAAATACATGAAAGTGATTTCAGATTGATTTCCTGAAATACATGAAAGTGATTTCAGATTGATTTTGTGAAATACATGGAAGTGATTTCATCAATGGTTTTGTGAAATACATGAAAGTAAATTCATCGTTGATTTTGTGAAATACATGAAAGTGATTTCAACAATGGTTTTCTGAAATACATGAAAGTGATTTCAGATTGATTTTATGAAATACATGAAAGTGATTTCATCATTGATTTCCTGAAATACATGAAAGTGATTTCAGATTGATTTTGTGAAATACATGGAAGTGATTTCATCAATGGTTTTGTGAAATACATGAAAGTGATTTCAATAATGGTTTTCTGAAATACATGAAATTGATTTCAGATTGATTTTATGAAATACATAGAAGTGATTTCATCAATGGTTTTGTGAAATACATGAAAGTGATTTCAACAATGGTTTTCTGAAATACATGAAAGTGATTTCAGATTGATTTTATGAAATACATGAAAGTAATTTCACTATGATTTTCAAGGTTAATGAAAACTTATAAAGGAAGTCATATTTGTATGACTCAGATCTGATTTGTAAAAATCGATCTCAAAGATGATGAAAGCTTCTCATGAAAGTCTTATATCTACGGTTGAGATCTGATTTGTAAATCGATCTTAGAGATGATGAAAACTTCTCACGAAAGTCTTATATCTACGGTTGAGATCTGATTTGCAATCGATTTCAGAGATAATGAAAGCTTCTCATGAAAGTCTTATATCTACGGTTGAGATCTGATTTGTAAATCGATCTTAGAGATGATGAAAGCTTCTCATGAAAGTCTTATATCTACGGTTGAGATTTGATCATCGGTTCAGAGTAATAGTAAGAGTAGAATCCTTAAAAATTACGCAGTTTTTGGTGACAAACATCATCAACTTCTTGTATTTCAAGCCTTTCAAAGTTCCCAACTCTTGAAGCTTTAATCATGTCTTCCTCTTCTTCCAATGTTAACCCAAATCTTGTTTCTACAGTAGAGCCTATAGTTTGGCGTACTACTTTTGAAGTGAATGGTCGTCCAGTTACAATAGAAGATACTGTAATGGACAATGAAGATACTGCTGTAGCCGTGGCTAGAGACATGGTCCTTCCCCGTGATGAAACCATGCTAGCAGCTAGGAGCGATATTGAAGCAGTGAATCAGTCACTTGCTCTCAGTATCAGAGCTACTTCATCTCTGGTGAACGTTGCAGAGCGTCTTCATGCTAGAAGACTTGAGCTGAATACTCAGGTTCTTGATCTCCATCATCTAATTGAGAATTTAAGGAACAGACTCCATGATGAAAGACGTCATAGAAACGACTTGGAGAGGAGGAACCAAGAGCTGAATACACGTGTCGACTTTTGGAAGAACTATGTTAACACACGATACCTCGAGTTTGAGGAAGAGATGGAGAATATGCGTAAACAATTTGAAGAACTTCGAGGCCTGATTAATAATCAAGATGACAATGTCCCTCATCATCCTCGCACTGTTTAATATTCGTACTTTTAAACCTTTTGTCATGAATAAAAGATCCATCTTTCTTGTCTTCATTTATGAATTTTACTTTCATGAAATTGTCATATTTGATGTGATTAAAATAAATTCATTTCGTCTGAATCTTGTTGGATCCCGTTGGGAATTTTGTTTCAAGAAATATCTACAAGACAAATATGCAATGTTTGTGAAGTTAGATGATATGAGATGCATCTTACCTTTTTGAAATATAGATCCCCCATTCATCTTGTCTGGCGATCTTGAATGTTAGCAAGCTCTTTTGATTCACACGACTTTCAAATCTACTCAAGCTGACCCATGTTGTTGAGTTCTCCAAGATAAACTTTGTTTGAGTTTCTCAATAATCACTGCCTCTTTCTCCATTGGATACTTCATTGAGAGCATTAGCTTCTCCCTGGCCTGACATCGTGTTGTTGAGGATTCTTTAACCAATTCACATTGTCAATATATGAGGATTATCCCACTTCACCTGGGATTTCCATATCCGAAGATGTATCAGTTATCATATTGTCTAACTGATCATATTACGAGAAGCAAAAATCTCATTTCATAGAAACTGCATAATCATGCTATTTCAATCCCACTCTAGAAGAAATCTACAGTTTTATCATGTGTATTTCTCACTAGGGAAGCAAATTTCTTTGTGCCATTAGGAATCTGGTGACTGCTTCTCTGCCTCTGGAAGATTTCTTGTGATTGCTTCTCTACCCTTGGAAGAAGTAACTGTCTCTTTCCATTTCCTCATTTGCTTGCTCTTGTTGTCGTTAGAATCTCTGATTTTCTAACACTGACTCTTGGTGTGTCATATATCTTTCTTCTTCACATAGAAAACCATTTTTTCAAAAATGATTTTTCAAAAGATCTCTTTTGTTTTTGAAAACTGAAACTCTCAATGTCTGTTTATAACAATGTTCAAGCAACTCTAAGGATTTCTATTAAATCTCTTAGTAAAAGTAATCTCAGATAAAGGTAAGTGATGAGATGACCTTCTGCTTTGGTTTTCAACGTGTTCAAGCGATTGCTTGAATGTATTTTGAGGGAAAAGGAACAATTGCCTTTTATTTTTAGAAACACTCCTTTTATCAGCATGAATAATAATGAATAATTATTTGCTACATCATGACTCTTTATGAAAAAGTCTCTTATATTTTGGGAACGCTGTTTATTAATTCAGGTTGCTTTCTTGATTAGAAAGGACTTTAAAGGCATGTAATGTATTTATGGCTCAAGGCTGTAAAAGAAAGAGGATTTCATAAGCTCAAAGAAAGTGTTTAAGGGTTTGAAAACTATAGATCACTGTTATCTTATCTTTATCTTTTCTTTTGCTATATTGACAACAAAATGATACTAAAAATTCCAAATTAGGAATTTTTTTTTTATTTTTTGGGAATTCTCTCAATTATTTGGATTTTTTTTTTGAATTCGTTGTTGTCAAACTCATAAGCTCACATGTCTTCAAGATGATTTCTGACACGACTAAAAGATTAATGTCTTCTCCCAAGTGCAGGAGTGTCGAAGTAATAAATAACCCGGCAAGACCGGGGTCGAACCACAGGGAGGTTAATTGTACAAATTATAGACAACAATTATAAGCAATAATAACAACAATTATAAAACAACAATAACAACAACAACAATAGTAATAATAATAATAGTAGTAGTAGTAGTAGTAGTAGTAGTAGTAGTAGTAGTAGTAGTAATAATAATAATAATAAAGAAAGAGAAGAAGAAGAAGATGATGATGATGAGAACTTAGAGATGAAATATTAATGTAAGGATTAAACAATAATAATAACAAATGTCAAGGTTAGAGGTTCCACTAATGGTATATCAAACAAGTATAGTATAAACTCTTATTATTGAATTGGAAACCACACACAAAGGAGGTTCCAATCAGATTATATATTGTTAACATGATTACATTAGTCATCTTATTCAATTAATGCTAATACTTGTAAATCTCGTCAAGCATTCATGATTATAACTTATGTTAACAACAAATCAAGTTCCTTTCATAGCTCAGGTGTCGGTTATACCATACATTATGGGCTATGAAAGTACCAAGCATTTGTTGTACCAAGTGTTATACAACATAAATCAAGATTAGTCATTTAACAAGCAAAGTATTAAAGAGTGAACAAGATAACAAATATAAAACATGTTAGTATCAAACATTAAGGTCCATATTAAGTTTACATTATACTTATTCTTACACCATTAGTGTAACCTTTTCACCTTGACATAATTAACTTAGCTAGACATAATAAAAGAAAGCAAAATAGATAAACAAAATAAGAACATAAAAGTTAACTAAGTAAAGGAAAGGAAATGAAAAGCATAAACTTAATATTAATGAAAGCAAAGCATAAACATTACAAAAAATACAAAGAGAGAAAGGAAGAGCATGATCTTGATCTGGAAACCAAGATGCCTAAATGTATGACAAATGCCTCCTTTTATAGGCCAAAATTGGGAACTATTGATTTGATGACTAATTGATAAGTGGGTGGCCAACTTTTGACTTGGTGACAATCCTTATCTTCTCTTGTCTGCCCAAAACGTCATTGATAACGTCAAAATTGGAGCCAGTTGTACACATGAAAGTTGTAGGTAATTGTCTCAGCTTTCTTGTGTAAAAACTTCAACTCATTTGGACTCCTAGAACTCCAGATATGGCCAAAATACCGAACAGTGCTCGGGCTGGAAGACAGATTCAGGCTTCTTTGTTGTTGCTACAATTTGGACTTGATAATGGCCTTTTTAGATCTTGGGCTCCATATAAAAGTTGTAGGCCTATGTCTTACCTTTCCATCCATATAAATTGGACCTAAATCTGAGATCTATAGCTCCAGATATGACCCAATTACCGAATAGTGTTCCGGTTTGGATTGCACCGACATCTCTTCTCTAAGTTTGACCATCTCTTTATCCTTGCAATTTAAGTTCTTCAAGTCATCAATCAATCCTTTCATTTATGTGATAGGCCTGCATTAAAAATAGACATTTACCAAAAATTATAGGTATCTTATATTATTAGATACATTATTATAAAACATATTTTAGTTAAGGAGTTATTGATACTTCAAGAGCAAAATGATGATATAAAACCATGATAAAAATGCACTTTTAAGTACTAATCAATTTCCATGATCATTTCTTTCGTTTTGCCCCCAGTGTAGGGTGTGATCTTAGTTAAGGTTCTTATGAAAAAACTTTAAATAGACTCAGCTCAAATTGGGACTGCAAAGGATAATTTTAAAAGAAAGTGAAAGGAATATCAAAGATGGTCTTTCTTCATTTCAAGTAGGATCGGTTAAAACCAATAAACTTTGTCCACATCCAGCGTAATGCTTTGGATTTATAAGATACCATGTTGTGCGAGTCCATGACAAGCTAATGTACTACCAACCATTATTCATGCTGATAAAATGTAAGTTCAGGACAGAATTTAAGTGATAGTTGTTCCAATTACGTGTTTTTGACTTGTATGGTCATCTCTTTTAAAAGAATTGTTTTGAACATTATCCTAAACAAATCATTGATTTATTTCATTGAAATCATAAACAAAATCAATTCTTTTAAAACCTTATTTAAGAAGAATGGGTTCTCTTGTAAAATTTTTTTTTGAAAGATCAGATTATTGAGCCATTGAGATCATGCATGAGCTTTTTGGTGAGGTATATGCAAAGAGAATTTCCTGGCCAAAACTTCATTTCATTTGATTTTGATTGGACGAAATACATCATACATAATACTTTTTCACAGAATCAGAGTTCACGGGCCTAGGTAAATCATCTCCATCCATCCTAGTTAACAATAGAGCCCCTCCGGAGAAAGCTTTCTTCACTACATATGGGCCTTCATAGTTTGGTGCCCACTTGCTTCGGTCTTCACTTGGTAGTGGTAAGATTTTTTTGAGTACAAGATCCCCTTCTTTGAATTCTCATGGTCGGACTTTTCGGTCATATGCTTTGGCCATCCTTCTTTGGTATAGCTGGTGATGACAAATTGCAGCCAACCTCTTCTCACTTATCATGTTTAGCTGCTCATATCTCACTTTAGCCCATTCAGCTTCTTCTAGTTCAGATTCTATTAGTACTTTCAAAGATGGAATTTCTACTTCTAAAGGCATCACCGCCTCCATCCCAAATACTAGTGAATAAGGTGTAGCTCCAGTAGATGTTCTTACTACTGTGCGATATGCATGTAAAGCAAGGGGAAGCATCTCGTGCCAATCCTTGTAAGTGACTACCATCTTCTGGATAATCTTCTTGATATTCTTGTTTGCAGCTTCGACAACACCATTCATCTTTGGTCTGTAGGGAGATGAGTTTGAGTGTTTAATTTTCCACTTCACGCACAATTCTGTGATCATTTTTCTATTAAAATTCTGGGCATTGTCGGTCACTATCTTCTCAGGTGAACCATACCGACAAATCAAATCTTTCTCAATGAAACTCTTGACCACCTTTTGAGTTACATGGGCATAAGAGCTGGCCTCCACCCACTTTGTGAAGTAATCAATGGCTACTAAGAGAAATTGATGCTTATTGCTGGCCTTTGGGTTGATTGGCCCAATCACATCTATTCCCCACATTGCAAATGGCCATGGTGATGTCATATTAAATAGAGGAGCTGGAGGTGCATTTATCTTATCACTATACACTTGACATTTATGACATTTCCTGACATAATCGATGCAATCTTTCTCCATGGTCATCCAGAAATACCCAGATCGTTGTAATTGTCTAGCCATCATATGCCCACTTGCATGAGTTGCACAAATTCCTTCATGAATTTCTTGCAATGCTACCTTAGCTTCGATTTCATCTAAACATCTTAGTAAAGTCCCATTGAATGACCTTTTGTATAGAATTTCTCCATCCAGGTAACATTCTAGAGCTAACCTTCTCAAAGTCTTCATATCTGCTTTGGATGCCCCCAAGGGATACTCTTGATATTGGATAAACTGCTTGATGTCATAAAACCATGGGTTCCCATCTATTTCTCCTTCAATTGAACAACAATGAGCTGGAAAATTTCTAATCTCAATGCAGATTGGTTGTACTCTCACTCCGTAATCAGTTTTGGCCATGGAAGCTAAGGTTGCTAAAGCATCAGCAAAATGGTTTTTATCTCTTCCCATGTGGGTAAAATCTATCTCATCAAAGCCCTCAGTCAGTTTCGAGAGATATTGTTGATATGGTATCAATTTTTTTTCCTTGGTCTGCCATTCGCCTTTCACTTGACAGATTATTAACATTGAATCCCCATAGACATCAAGCTTCTTTATTTTCATCTCCAAAGCAGCTTCTAATCCAAGGATACAAGCCTCATATTCAGCAGTATTGTTAGTGTATTCAAATTATAGTTTGACTGAGACGGGATATTGCTTCTTGTCAGGTGAGATTATCACAGCGCCTGCTCCATTACCAGAAACATTCATTGCCCCATCAAAATACATGATCCACCAATCATTCTTTTCTTTGTCTTCTTCTACTATCAACACATCCTCATCCGGGAAGTCAAATTTCAAAGGCTCATAGTCATTGATAGCATTATCTGCTACATGATCAGCAATTACACTTCCTTTTACAGATTTTCTTGTCTTGTATACAATGTCATACTCAGCCAACATCACTTGCCATCTTGCAATTCGGCTTGACAAGTAGGGTTTCTCAAAGATGTATTTAAGAGGATCCATTTTTGAGATCAACCAGGTGGTATAATACAACATATATTGTCGAAGACGCTTCGTACTCCATACAAGAGCACAACATAGCTTCTTGACACGACTAAAAGGTTGATGTCTTCTCCCAAGTGCAGGAGTGTCGAAGTAATAAATAACCCGGCAAGACCGGGGTCGAACCACAGGGAGGTTAATTGTACAAATTATAAACAACAATTATAAAACAACAACAACAACAACAACAACAACAACAATAATAATAATAATAATAATAGTAATAATAGTAATAGTAATACTAATAATAATAATAATAATAATAATAATAATAATAATAATAGTAGTAGTAGTAGTAATAGTAGTAGTAGTAGTAGTAGTACTAATAATAATAATAAAGAAAGAGAAGAAGATGAAGATGATGATGATGAGAACTTAGAGATGAAATATTAAAGTAAGGATTAAACAATAATAATAACAAATGTCAAGGTTAGAGGTTCCACTAATGGTATATCAAACAAGTATAGTATAAACTCTTATTATTGAATTGGAAACCACACACAAAGGAGGTTCCAATCAGATTATATATTGTTAACATGATTACATTAGTCATCTTATTCAATTAATGCTAATACTTATAAATCTCGTCAAGCATTCATGATTATAACTTATGTTAACAACAAATCAAGTTCCTTTCATAGCTCAGGTGTCGGTTATACCATACATTATGGGCAATGAAAGTGCCAAGCATTTGTTGTACCAAGTGTTATACAACATAAATCAAGATTAGTCATTTAACAAGCAAAGTATTAAAGAGTAAACAAGATAACAAATATAAAACATGTTAGTGTCAAACATTAAAGTCCATATTAAGTTTACATTATACTTATTCTCACACCATTAGTGTAACCTTTTCACCTTGACATAATTGACTTAGCTAGACATAATGAAAGAAAGAAAAATAGATAAACAAAATAAGAACATAAAAGCTAACTAAGTAAAGGAAAGGAAATGAAAAGCATAAACTTGATATTAATGAAAGCAAAGCATAAACATTACAAACAATACAAAGAGAGAAAGGAAAAGCATGATCTTGATCTGAATACCAAGATGCCTCAATGCATGGCAAATGCCTCCTTTTATAGGCCAAAATTGGGAACTATTGATTTGATGACTAATTGATAAGTGGGTGGCCAACTTTTGACTTGGTGACAATCCTTATCTTCTCTTGTCTACCCAAAACGTCATTGATAACGTCAAAATTGGAGCCAGTTGCAACATGAAAGTTGTAGGCAATTGTCTTAGATTTCTTGTGTAAAAAATTCAGCTCATTTGGACTTCTAGAACTCCAGATATGGCCAAAATACCGAACAGTGCTCGGGCTGGAAGACAGATTCGGGCTTCTTTGTTGTTGCTACAATTTGGACTTGATAATGGCCTTTTTAGATCTTGGGCTCCATATGAAAGTTGTAGGCCTATGTCTTACCTTTCCATCCATATAAATTGGACCTAAATCTAAGATCTGTAGCTCCAGATATGACCCAATTACCGAACAATGTTCCGGTTTGGATTGCACCGACATCTCTTCTCTAAGTTTGACCATCTCTTTATCCTTGCAATTTAAGTTCTTCAAGTCATCAATCAATCCTTTCATTTATGTGATAGGCCTGCATTAAAAATAGACATTTACCACAAATTATAGGTATCTTATATTATTAGATACATTATTATAAAACATGCTTTAGTTAATGAGTTATTGATACTTCAAGTGCAAAATGATGATATAAAACCATGACAAAAATGCACTTTTAAGTACTAATCACACCCCTCAACTAGCTTATTACTAGTCCCTAGTAATCAAAGCGTTAAAACAATTTGCAAATTTCACAAAGCAAGGTATTCATCATTTAACTTCCATTAATCTATCCAGATAAACAAACTCTCATTAAATTTATATATCTGCTCAATACCACTTAACAAGATATTAATAAACCTTTCTTTTGTGCTCAATGTATCAACACATAATTATGGGGCTTTTCTTGGAAGAAAACAAAATTTTTGTTCTAATGTTTAAGGTTAACTTCCTTGGGTTGGGATTACTATTTTTGTCTTCTTTTTTTTTTAACTCTATATACATATAATTTAAAAACATCATGCATCTTTAACCCATATAACGAGCTTTCAGCTAATGACTCCCAGACCAGTTGGTCTTAGGGCATTAAGTGTTAAGACACCCCTACGAGCTTAGTAACTCGGGTCGCAGATACTGATATGTAGATAGTGCAATGTTTGATTCCCTTAAGCTTTTCTCCTCAACCCATGTAACAAGCGTTGGGCCAATAGCTCCCAAGTCAGTTGACTTTAGGGTATTAGGTGTTAAAACACCCCTTCGGGCTTAATTGCTTAGGTTAGGGAGGCTACGAAACCAAACTTATCTACATTTTTATTATCATCATTTTTTTTTTGTTTTTGTTTTTTTGTTTTGTTTTGCTTTTTTTATTATATACAATCCCTTTCCCTTAGTTGTTACCTTTAACAAAAGAATATAAATAATGTAATAATCCAATATGCAACCCACAATCATATGTTAAAGTGTGTGTGTGTAAATTAAGGTTTAAGAATATATGTTAAATAAGTATATGAGCAGAATTAAGTGGTAACAATACGAGAGTTTGTAAACCTGAATATTTCAGGAAGTATTATAATAGACCTTGTTAAGAATGATTACTAAGATGCGTCTCAAGAGTCACTTTAACAAAAGAACTCCTTTACTCTATCATCCTAGTAACAACAATTATGCACATGCTTTATGAAATGAAAAACAATTTTTTTTTTTTATCAACTACTACCCTCTCCCCCCAACCAAAACGAGACATTGTCCTCAATGTTCTAAGGTAGAAAGATGGAGTATAGAAGATATCACCTGAAATAACGAACACTGACAAAACCTGAAACACACTAAAAAAAAAATAAGAAATAACAAAACACAATAATAAAACCAAAATACATAAAAATTCACAAATGAAGGCTCAAATCCAATCTAAGCTTTTTACGGCTTGCCGTAGATGACCAATTTATGCGACTCATGAAAGGATCAATCACAGGAATGAAAGATTGTAGTTGGTCAATCAATTGTTCAGTAGTAGTAGCAGAGATTATGATTTGTCGTGCAGAAGATGTTAAAAATTCCTATTCCACAGCATGATCAAGAAAAGACAACAACTTATCATAATAACCATTAACATTTAACAAACCAATGGGTTTATGGTGAATGTGTAATTGAGCCCAAGAGGAAATATGAAAGATCTTTTCCAATGTGCCTAGACCACCTGGTAAAGCAATGAAAGCATCAGCATGGTTAAACATTGCATTCATTCGAGCCGACATTGTGGAGACCTGAAGTTCCTCTCCAATTGTTTTTCCAATGATGTCCCCTTGTGCCAAAGCTTCAGGGACGATTCCTAAAACTTGACTACCTCCTAAAAATGCAGCTATTGACACACCTCCCATTAACCCAAGACTGCCTCCCCCATACACTAAATGAATCTTTCTCTCAGCTAGCACCTGACCAAGATGGTTTGCTGATTCTAAAAACTCCTTTTCTTTCCCAGGACTAGATCCACCGAAAACACAAATATTTCTAATATGATGACTTGAGGAACTTGCCATTTCTACACACTTCTGTATTTGTTGAATGTATGGGTTGAGTAGAAATGAAGGAAGAGAGGGTTTTATAGATGAGAAATTAGAAAGGCAATCATAACACCTATATGTAGGCCAGCTGGAGTCTCACACACACTCTCTCTCTTTTTATTTATTTATTTATTTACTTTTAAAAAAAGCATGTGTATGTACAGGTAGTTGTGATTGTGGCTCACATCTTCCCTTGGTTTTACGTTCAAGAACGGCTTAAACGCCCTTTATGGGTCGGGGATAGGCTTCCCATCCAGTTTTCTTAAAAACTGGCAAACAGGGTCTTTTTTAGTCAGATTCCCAAGACTAAGTCGATCATGTTCTTTATGAAATAGTGGCCATAAATCATGAATTGCACGATGCACATCTCCACTAGGATGCGTCTCAAGAGTCAATAGAAGATTATCTAAAGACTCCTTACTCAGGCCATCCTTAATGAATTGTATTTTATCTTCACGGTTTATAGATACCATTCCTAAAGAACGACATTGTGTATTACAAGTCCATCTAGCACAACGATAACAGACATCCAGTCGTTTTGCACGACGCTTCTTTGCAAAAGTGCTTTTACCTGTTCCAGGCATGTGTGAAATGAAGAAGTTAGAGGACTCACCTGATAATCGGACCTTTGCTTCAATCAACCAGCGAATATCTTCAGGAATTCCATGATTCATTAACAATCTCAATCTTGCACATCTAGCACGGTAAATTTTTGTAATCGCATTCTGAGACAGAGCGGGAAAATACTTTTTCAATTTTTCAAGATTAGTGTCCATTTTTAAATGAGAATTAGAAGAGAGATTCAAAGAATTGCATAGATATATACACAGATATCAGTAATTGTGGGAAACTGAAAGAACCGACTTAAGTCACGGAGTACCGTTATCCGCCATTTGACCGGGGTGAAAGAAACTTGCAAAACTCACTCAAAAAGAAACAAAAATAAAATAAAATAAAATCAATCTTTATATAAAATAAAATAAAATAAAATAAAATCAATCTTTATATACAGGATCACCCAATTCAATAGAGTTATGTTCAACTGAAAAATTGTCAAAGTAAACTTTCAGACGATGTCCATTTACCTTGAAAACATTGCCATTCTTTGGATTCTCGATGTCATAGGCCCCATATGGATACACATGTTTCACAATAAAAGGACCGCTCCATCTTGATCTTAATTTTCCAGGAAATAAATGCAGTCGAGAATTATAAAGCAAGACTTTTTGACCAACATTGAAGGTTTTTCTCAGTATTTTCTTGTCATGAAACTCTTTAATTCTTGCTTTATGAATTCTTGAATTTTCATATGCATCATTTCTTATTTCCTCAAGCTCATTTATTTGTAATTTTCGCAGTTGACTAGCATCATCTAGATTTGAATTGAAAGCTTTAATAGCCCAATAAGCTTTATGTTCAAGTTCCATAGGCAAGTGACAAGGTTTTCCATAGACTAGTCTATAAGGTGACATACCTAATGATGTTTTATAAGCAGTTCGATAAGCCCAAAGTGCATCATTAAGTCTTAAAGACCAGTCTTTCCTATTAGGGTTCACTGTTTTCTCCAAAATATGTTTGATCTCCCTATTAGCAAGCTCTACTTGTCCACTTGTTTGAGGGTGATAAGGGGTGGCAACTTTGTGTGTGATTCCATATTTCTTCATTAAAGACTCAAATGGCTTATTGCAGAAATGTGTTCCACCATCACTTATTATGGCTCGAGGGACTCCAAATTGACTCAAAATATTTTCTTTCAAAAACTTTATCACTATTTTGTGATCATTGTTTCGACTTGGAATTGCCTCTATCCATTTTGAAACATAATCTACTGCGACTAATATGTATAAGAAACCAAATGATGGAGGGAATGGGCCCATGAAATCTATACCCCAACAGTCAAAGATCTCAATGATAATAATAGGGTTTAAAGGCATCATGTGACGTTTTGAAATAGATCCCAACTTTTGACAATTTTCACAAGACTTGCAGAATGCATGTGAGTCTTTGAACATGGTGGGCCAGTAAAATCCACTTTGTAAGATTTTTGCAGTTGTCTTTCTTGATGAGAAATGGCCCCCACATGCTTTAGAATGATAAAATTTAATGACACTACTTACCTCATTGTCAGGAATGCATCTTCGAAATATTTGATCAGGACAATATTTGAATAAATAAGGATCATCCCAATAAAAGTTCTTCACTTCGTTCAAGAACTTTCTTTTATCTTGGGTACTCCAATGAGCTGGCAATTGTCCTGAAACAAGAAAATTAACAATATTAGCAAACCAAGGCATTGTAGAGACAGAAAGTAAAGATTCATCGGGAAAGTAGTCATCGATTGGTGTGATGTCAGTTTTCGAATCTGTTGTCAATCTTGACAAGTGATCTGCGACAACATTTTCGCTGCCTTTCTTATCTTTGATTGTGATATCAAATTCTTGAAGTAATAAAATCCACCGCACCAATCTAGCCTTGAAATCTTTCTTAGAAAGAAGATATTTCAATGCTGCATGATCACTAAAAACAACAACAGGTGAGCCAACAAGATAAGATCTGAATTTTTCACATGCAAATACTACTGCAAGTAATTCTTTTTCAGTGGTGGTATAATTCATTTGACCACTATTTAAAGTTTTACTTGCATAGTAAATTACATAAGGTTTCTTATCTTTTCTTTGTCCCAAAACAGCACCTACGGCATAATCACTAGCATCACACATTATTTCAAAAGGTAATGACCAATCGGGAGGTTGAATGATAGGAGCACAAGTAAGCAAATTTTTAAGTTTAACAAAGGCTTCTTCACAATGTTCAGTCCATTCAAAAATAGTATCCTTTGTTAGAAGGTTACTTAAAGGCTTAGATATTACACTAAAATCTTTAATGAACCTTCTATAAAAACCAGCATGTCCCAAGAATGATCTAACATCTTTAAGAGATTTTGGTGTTGGCAAGTTTGCAATTAACTCGATTTTAGATTTGTCAACCTCAATTCCTTTTGATGAAACAATGTGACCAAGTACAATGCCGTTTGTTACCATAAAATGACATTTTTCCCAATTCAGCACAAGATTCTTCTCTTCACACCTGGTCAAAACCTTTTCTAAGTTAGTCAAACAATCATCATATGAATTGTCAAAAACAGAAAAATCATCCATGAAAATCTCAAGAAAATGTTCAACCATATCGCTAAATATACTAAGCATGCATCTTTGAAATGTGGCTGGTGCATTACATAATCCAAAAGGCATCCTTCGATATGCAAAAGTACCAAATGGACATGTGAAAGTAGTCTTTTCTTGATCTTCCAATGCAATTTCAATTTGGTTGTAACCCGAATAGCCATCTAGGAAACAATAAAATTCATGACCTGCAACTCTTTCTAGGATTTGATCCATGAAAGGTAAAGGAAAATGATCTTTTCTAGTCATTGAATTAAGTTTCCTATAGTCAATGCACATACGCCAACCAGTAACAGTTCTAGTGGGAATTAACTCATTGTTCTCATTTGTTATCACAGTGACTCCAGACTTCTTAGGTACAACTTGGGTAGGACTTACCCATTTGCTGTAAGAAATAGGATAAATGATTTCATTATCTAGAAGCTTAATGACTTCATTTTTCACTACTTCTTTCATATTAGGATTTAGCCTTCGTTGCATTTCTCTAGAGGGTTTAGCATTTTCCTCTAAATAAATTCTGTGTGTACAAATCAAAGGACTAATTCCTTTTATATCAGCTATGGTCCATCCTAATGCATTTTTGTGCATTTTCAGAGTTTGTAATAACTTACCTTCTTGATGTGCATTAAGTTTGGAAGAGATTATTACCGGAAAAGTTTCATTTTCTCCCAAAAATAAGTATTTGAGATTGGATGGCAACGGCTTCAAATCAAGTTTTGGTGGTTGAACACTTGAAGGTATGGACTTAATTGGTCGTGGTGGCAATTCCTCAATTTGTGGCCTCCATTTATTTGTCTTTGATTCTTCCTGAAAATAAATCATTTCCAAATCATCAGATTCATCAATCTCAATTTCATTGGAAGTGGTTGGAAATTGATCATGAATTAATTTTTCAGTAAAGTCCACTTCCTGTAAATCATTATCATCTCTAGGTTGCTTGCAAATGTTGAAAATATTCATCTTCAATGTCATGTTTCCAAATGATAGCTTCATCAGTCCATTCCTACAATTAATCAATGCATTAAAAGTTGCAAGAAATGGACGTCCTAAAATAACAGGAAATTAATTACATACTTCAACAGGTTGTGTGTCCAAGACAATAAAATCCACAGGATAAATGAATTTATCGACTTGTACTAACACATCTTCAATTATTCCTCTAGGCACTTTTATAGATCTATCGGCAAGTAAAAGAGTTATAGAAGTTGGTTTTAACTCACCTAGATTGAGACTCTGAAAAACTGAATATGGAGGTAAATTCACACTAGCACCAAGATCAAGTAAGGCTCTTTCAATTTTATGCTCTCCAATAAAGCAAGAAATTGTAGGACAACCAGGGTCTTTATATTTCAAAGCATTATTGTTTTGAAGAATAACACTTACTTGTTCGGCTAGAAAGGCTTTCTTTTTCATATTCAGTTTCCTCTTCACAGTGCATAGATCTTTCAAAAATTTAGCATAGGAAGGAACATGTTTAATAGCATCCAGCAAAGGTATATTGATCCTTACCTGTTTGAAAATTTCATAAATTTCAGAATTGTGATTGACTTTCCTTTGTTTGGTCATGGCTTGAGGAAATGGAAGTGTTGGCGGTGAGTCAGTCGTTTCTTTGCAATTTTCAGATTCATCCCCTTCCTTACCCTCAGAGATTGACTCATCATCTTTCTCATAAGGTTCAAGAGAGGGTTTTTCAATAACCTTACCACTGCGCAGAGTAGTGACTGATTTGACTTGATCCATGTGTTGGCTTCCGGAACTACTTGCATTTGCATTGTATTGCCCTTTGGGATTTTGTTGTGTTTGAGATGGAAACTTACCTTTCTCTTGGAAACTAAGAGCAAATGTTAATTTTACAAGAGTATCTTTAAAATCTGTTATGCTTTGAGCAAGTTGAGTGTTGATTGTCTCTTGCTTTTCAATGAATGCATACAAAGTTTCCTCAAAATTTCTTGTAGGAGGTGGAGCATAAGGAGGTGCATATGCATGAGAATTTTGGAAATTGTGGTGTGCTTGAAATGGTGGCTGTGAAGTTTGTGCATTGTTGTTCTCACTCTTCCAATTGAAATTTAGGTGATTTCTCCAACCAGGGTTGTATGTTTGGGAGTATGGGTTGTGGTTGGGCCTTTGGAAATTGTTTAAAGCATGGGCTTGTTCATGGAGACATTCCTTAAAAGAAGGCAAGGTTGGACAATCGTTGGTTGAGTGTTCATTTGTTTCACAGATTTGACACACAATGTTTTCAACAGATTTTAATTGACCACTCTTTTTCAATTCTAGTGCCTTGACTTTTCTAGCTAAAGATGCAAACTTGGCTTGAAGGTCATGATCTTCCCTAAGGTTGTACATACCTCCATTAGATGTATGAGGTTGAGTTTTACTCGGTGCCTTATATGTACCCGCGGTGTCCCAATTTTGAGCATTTTCAGCTAACAAGTCTAAGTACTCCATTGCTTCATCAGGGTCTTTATCTTTAAAAGTTCCATTGCACATCAATTCAACCATTTGCCTATCTTTAGGTGTTAACCCTTCATAGAAATGTGAAACCAATCTCCATGTTTCAAAACCATGATGAGGGCAAGTACTAAGCAAGTCTTGATACCTATCCCAACATTTGTAAAATGTTTCTCCTGGTTTTTGAGTGAAAGTGGTGATTTGTCTCTTGAAAGAGTTTGTTCTATGAGATGGAAAAAACTTCTTTAAAAACTGTTGTTGCATTTCATCCCAAGCACGAATGGATCCTGGTCTTAAATTTTGTAGCCATGTTTTAGCTTTATCTTTTAATGAAAAAGGAAAAAGCTTTAATCTGATGGTGTTCATGCTACAATTTAAGTTATTATATGTGTTGCACACCTCCTCAAATTCCCTTAAATGCAAGTATGGATTTTCCAATTCTAAACCATGAAAAGAAGGTAAAAGTTGAATAATACCTGGTTTAAAATTAAAATGAGATGCATCAGGAGGAAAAACTATGCATGATGGTGCACTTGTTCTTGTGGGATTCATGTGGTCTCTAAGTGTTCTAGCACGGTTATTCTCATTATTTTCATTATGAAGTGATTGATTATCTTCTTCGGCCATATTTTCTGAAAATGATTAGGATACCCTACAAAGTCTACCACTTGATGTACGTGACCACACTCTCATGCACGTGTAGGAATATAATAAAAGAAAGAAGAAAACAAAAGAAGAAGAAACACAAGAAAAGAAACAAAGTTATATACAAGAAAAGTGAAAGGAGAAAATAAAATAACTATTATAATTTATACAAGAACTTACCTCCCCGGCAACGGCGCCAAAAACTTGACACGACTAAAAGGTTGATGTCTTCTCCCAAGTGCAGGAGTGTCGAAGTAATAAATAACCCGGCAAGACCGGGGTCGAACCACAGGGAGGTTAATTGTACAAATTATAAACAACAATTATAAAACAACAATAACAACAACAACAACAACAACAACAACAACAACAATAATAATAATAATAGTAATAATAGTAATAGTAATACTAATAATAATAATAATAATAATAATAATAATAATAATAATAGTAGTAGTAGTAATAGTAGTAGTAGTAGTAGTAGTAGTACTAATAATAATAATAAAGAAAGAGCAGAAGATGAAGATGATGATGATGAGAACTTAGAGATGAAATATTAAAGTAAGGATTAAACAATAATAATAACAAATGTCAAGGTTAGAGGTTCCACTAATGGTATATCAAACAAGTATAGTATAAACTCTTATTATTGAATTGGAAACCACACACAAAGGAGGTTCCAATCAGATTATATATTGTTAACATGATTACATTAGTCATCTTATTCAATTAATGCTAATACTTGTAAATCTCGTCAAGCATTCATGATTATAACTTATGTTAACAACAAATCAAGTTCCTTTCATAGCTCAGGTGTCGGTTATACCATACATTATGGGCAATGAAAGTGCCAAGCATTTGTTGTACCAAGTGTTATACAACATAAATCAAGATTAGTCATTTAACAAGCAAAGTATTAAAGAGTAAACAAGATAACAAATATAAAACATGTTAGTGTCAAACATTAAAGTCCATATTAAGTTTTCATTATACTTATTCTCACACCATTAGTGTAACCTTTTCACCTTGACATAATTGACTTAGCTAGACATAATGAAAGAAAGAAAAATAGATAAACAAAATAAGAACATAAAAGCTAACTAAGTAAAGGAAAGGAAATGAAAAGCATAAACTTGATATTAATGAAAGCAAAGCATAAACATTACAAACAATACAAAGAGAGAAAGGAAAAGCATGATCTTGATCTGAACACCAAGATGCCTCAATGCATGGCAAATGCCTCCTTTTATAGGCCAAAATTGAGAACTATTGATTTGATGACTAATTGATAAGTGGGTGGCCAACTTTTGACTTGGTGACAATCCTTATCTTCTCTTGTCTGCCCAAAACGTCATTGATAACGTCAAAATTGGAGCCAGTTGCAAACATGAAAGTTGTAGGCAATTGTCTCAAATTTCTTGTGTAAACAATTCAGCTCATTTGGACTTCTAGAACTCCAGATATGGCCAAAATACCGAACAGTGCTCGGGCTGGAAGACAGATTCGGGCTTCTTTGTTGTTGCTACAATTTGGACTTGATAATGGCCTTTTTAGATCTTGGGCTCCATATGAAAGTTGTAGGCCTATGTCTTACCTTTCCATCCATATAAATTGGACCTAAATCTGAGATCTGTAGCTCCAGATATGACCCAATTACCGAACAGTGTTCCGGTTTGGATTGCACCGACATCTCTTCTCTAAGTTTGACCATCTCTTTATCCATGCAATTTAAGTTCTTCAAGTCATCAATCAATCCTTTCATTTATGTGATAGGCCTGCATTAAAAATAGACATTTACCACAAATTATAGGTATCTTATATTATTAGATACATTATTATAAAACATGCTTTAGTTAATGAGTTATTGATACTTCAAGTGCAAAATGATGATATAAAACCATGACAAAAATGCACTTTTAAGTACTAATCACTTCTCAGTCATAGTATATCTGGAGTCACAATCTGTAAACTTTTTACTTAGATAATAGATAACTTGCTCCTTTCTTCCAGACTCATCATGTTGTCCCAACACACAACCCATTGCTACCTCAGTTACTGTCAAATACAAGATCAGAGGTCTTCCAGGCACAGGGGGCACGAGCAAAGGTGGATTCTGTAAGTATTGCTTTATTTTTATCAAAAGCCTCTTGACAATCTTTGTCCCATATACCAGGGTTCTTTTTTCGAAGTAATTGGAAAATTAGCTCACATGTTGCTGTTAATTGAGATATGAATCGAGCAATGTAATTCAAACATCCTAAGAAACCTCTTACTTCTTTCTCAGTCTTAGGAACTGTCATAGCCTGAATTGCTTTCACTTTATCAGGATCAACCTCTATTCCTTTATTGCTTATCACAAATCCTAGCAACTTTCCAGACTTTACCCCAAACGAGCATTTTGAAGGATTCAGCTTCAACTGATACTTTCTTAGTCTTTCAAATAATTTTCTTAGAACCTGAACATGATCTTCTTCATTCTTAGACTTGGCAATCATATCATCCACATACACTTCAATCTCTTTATGCATCATATCATGGAAAAGTGTCACCATTACCCTTTGATATGTGGCTCCAGCATTCTTCAACCCGAATGGCATCACTTTGTAGCAAAATGTTCCCCATGGTGTGACAAAAGTGGTCTTCTCTTTATCTTTTTCAGCCATTTTAATCTGGTTATAACCGGAGAATCCATCCATGAAGGAGTAAGTTGAACTCCTAGCAGCATTGTCTACCAGGACATCTATATGAGGCAAAGGAAAATCATCTTTCAGACTGGCTTTGTTTAGATCCCTGAAATCTACACATACTCTGATTTTGTTATCTTTTTTTGGTACCACCACTATATTAGATACCCATTAAGGGTATTTAATAACTTCTAGAAAACCGGCATCCCACTGCTTCTCTATCTCTGCCTTGACCTTGAGCACAATATCTGGGCGAGTTCTTCTTAATTTCTGCTTAACAGGTTTACATCCTTCTATCAAAGATAATCTGTGTACTACAATATCAATGTCTAAACCAGGCATATTTGTATAAGACCAGGCAAACACATCGATATACTCTTGTAGTAATGAGGTTAAACTGCATCTTTCTTCTGTAGTGATCAGAGTTCCAATCTTTAACTCTCTTTTATCTTGCTCAGTGCCTATATTTATCACCTCTAGTTCTTCCTTCGCAGGTTTCCAAGCATGCTCCAACTGTTCTACTCGTCTAGCAAACTCCTCATCCCATTCCTCTTCATCCATTACAATCTCATCCTTATCAAAGTTTGGCCATTCATTTTCAATGCAATATGTTTGTGGATTTATGCAGGATTCACTTTCAGAATTCCTGAAAGCGAAAGGTGTTTTTTAGTAGGAATGCATATCTTGTAGCCGAACAAAATAAAAGGAATTCAACAAATACTGATGAAAATGCTTGATCTCAATATTATTTTAAAAGTTGGCTCAACAATTATGAAAAGACCTTAGGTTGTCATCTTGAACCAAGATTTCCAACTAGGTATAAAAACACAAAGCAAATTATAATGCAAAGCACATATAAGCAAACATAAGTAGACACTTAATCATTACTTCTTGAAAACAATTGGGGCTTTGACACGACGAAAAGATTGATGTCTTCTCCCAAGTGCAGGAGTGTCGAAGTAATAAATAACCCGGCAAGACCGGGATCGAACCACAGGGAGGCTAATTGTACAAATTATAGACAACAATTATAAGAAACAATAATAACAATAATAACAACAACTATAATAATAATAGTAGTAGTAGTAGTAGTAGTAGTAGTAGTAGTAGTAGTAGTAGTAGTAGTAGTAGTAGTAGTAGTAGTAGTAGTAGTAATAATAATAATAATAATAATAATAATAATAATAAAGAAAGAGAAGAAGAAGAAGATGATGAGAACTTGGAGATGGAAAATTAATGTAAGGATTAAACAATAATAATAACAAATATCAAGGTTAGAGGTTCCACTAATGGTATATCAAACGAGTATAGTATAAACTCTTATTATTGAATTGGAAACCACACACAAAGGAGGTTCAAATCAGATTATATATTGTTAACATGATTACATTAGTTATCTTATTCAATTAATGCTAATATTTGTAAATCTCATCAAGCATTCATGATTATAACTTATGTTAACAACAAATCAAGTTCCTTTCATAGCTCAGGTGTCGGTTATACCATACATTATGGGCTATGAAAGTGCCAAGCATTTGTTGTACCAAGTGTTATACAACATAAATCAAGATTAGTCATTTAACAAGTAAAGTATTAAAGAGTGAACAAGATAACAAATATAAAACATGTTAGTGTCAAACATTAAAGTCCATATTAAGTTTACATTATACTTATTCTCACACCATTAGTGTAACCTTTTCACCTTGACATAATTGACTTAGCTAGACATAATGAAAGAAAGAAAAATAGATAAATAAAATAAGAACATAAAAGTTAACTAAGTAAAGGAAAGGAAATGAAAGGCTTAAACTTAATAATAATGAAAGCAAAGCATAAACATTACAAAAAAAATACAAAGAGAGAAAGGAAGAGCATGATCTTGATCTGAACACCAAGATGCCTAAATGCATGGCAAATGCCTCCTTTTATAGGCCAAAATTGGGAACTATTGATTTGATGACTAATTGATAAGTGGGTGGCCAACTTTTGACTTGGTGACAATCCTTATCTTCTCTTGTCTGCCCAAAACGTCATTGATAACGTCAAAATTGGAGCCAGTTGTAAACATGAAAGTTGTAGGCAATTATCTCAGCTTTCTTGTGTAAAAACTTCAGCTCATTTGAACTTCTAGAACTCCAGATATGGCCAAAATACCGAATAGTGCTCGGGCTGGAAGACAGATTCGGGCTTCTTTGTTGTTGCTACAATTTGGACTTGATAATGGCCTTTTTAGATCTTGGGCTCCATATGAAAGTTGTAGGCCTATGTATTACCTTTCCATCCATATAAATTGGACCTAAATCGGAGATCTGTAGCTCCAGATATGACCCAATTACCGAATAGTGTTCCGGTTTGGATTGCACCGACATCTCTTCTCTAAGTTTGACCATCTCTTTATCCATGCAATTTAAGTTCTTCAAGTCATCAATCAATCCTTTCATTTATGTGATAGGCCTGCATTAAAAATAGACATTTACCACAAATTATAGGTATCTTATATTATTAGATACATTATTATAAAACATATTTTAGTTAAGGAGTTATTGATACTTCAAGAGCAAAATGATGATATAAAACCATGATAAAAATGCACTTTTAAGTACTAATCAGGCTTCTTCAATCTCCCAATTCTGGAATACTTCTTCAACTGAAAGCTTTTGCACAAAGGCATTGGTTGGAGCTTCTTCTAGAGCATGGACAGTTAACTGTGGTAACAATTCATCTTCTTTTATTGTTCTTGGCTCATCATCACAGTTCCAGCCTTTCTCTTCACCTTCCTCTATATTGTTGATATCCATGACAACAGGTTCTTGTCCCAAGACTTCCATCATGTTCACCCCTCCACTACTTATAGCATGATTGGGTAAAGGGTTGGAATTCACATTCGGTGCATCTTCGAAAGTTATCCATCCAACTTTTATCAATTGCAGAAGCTTGTTTTTGAATGCATTGCAGCTTTCAATGTTATGCCCAACAATGCCAGCATGATACTCACATGTCATATCAGGCTTATACCAATTTGGGTATGGCGGTTGTAGTGGGGTTAAGGGAACAGGGGCCACTTGCCCAATACTCAACAACTTCGAATACATTTCTCCCAAAGGAAGTGGTAATGGTGGCAACCGTTCTTGGGTTCTTTGAAAATTCCTTCTTGGAGGATTAACAATCTGATTACTTTATTGGTTATTTGGTTGACTTTGTTGGTTGGTAGGGAAAGGTTTAGTGAAGTTTACATTTGCAAGTTGTTGGGTAGGTATTTGGAAGTTATAGTGATGGTAATGTTTCTTATTACCCTTGTACCCTCCTTCTACGTTGTTCACCTCAGACTCCTTCTTTTTCCCGATAAGGCCTTTCTTCTCAGTAGGCTCTGACATTCTTCCCATTCTTATTGCTTGTTCTATCCTCTCAGTAATAGTTACAGCATCATAAAAATGCTGAGCTGAACTACCCACTAGGTGTTCAAAGTAAGGAGATTTAAAAGTGTTGGTAAACAGAGTGACCATTTCTTTTTCTAACAAAGAGGGTTGCACATGAGATGCTTTTTCATGCCATCTCAAAGCGTATTCTCTTACAGTCTCTTTGTTGCCCTTCTCCATGACTAACAAGCTTGACCTGTCTAGGGCTACCTCCATGTTGAATTTGTACTGCTCCACAAAAGCTTTGACCAAATCTTTTCACTTTATGATCTTTGTATTATCTAGTCTTGTATACCAGCTTAGTGTTGATCCAGAAAGACTGTCTTGAAAGAAATGGATGAGAAGTTTCTCATCATTCACCACTTCTACCATCTTATTACAATAAGATTTTAAGATGAGTGAGTGGGCATTCAGTTCCTGTATACTTGATAAATTCTGGTACCCTAAATTCTTTGGGTACAGCTACATTTGGGACTAAACACATTTCTGCAGCATGAACAGGATCATATAAGTCTGCCCCTTCGACTGCTCTTAATCTTTTTTCTAGAGCGGTCAATTTGTCATAATCAACAGGTTTAGAGTATCTCATCTTATGTGAGTCATCAGCTGTCAAGTTTATGATCAGCACTTGTGCTGGTGGAACATTAGCAGTGAACTGCTGTTCAAATGAAGAAAGATTTGCTCCTAGATTTTGAGAAATGAACACGAAAGGAGCTACTGGCGTAGATGCAGATAGAGTTGCAACTACTGGCTGAGTAGAGGTATCCTCTCCAGACTTGGATGCTAGGGCCTGCTCGAGTAGACTTGTAAGTCTTGCGATATCATTTTTCATGCTCTCCAACTCCCTTTGATAGTGAGCCTCTAGATGTGCTCTTTCTTCGTTCTCCATTATCTTTCTTCGTAGACGAGTGTAATGAATTTTATGGTCTTTTGGGGGACCTATATTTCAGCCTGAATGAATGCAATAAAAATGAATGAAATGTGCAAATGGATGCAAAATGCCATATGGATGATGCATGCTTGTTATTTGTTTCAGGCTTTCTTTTAACTTATGATGAGGAATAGACCAGATCAGATTCTCTTAAGAATAGTTCTCACTGAGGACTCCAAACCTACAGGAACTTGAACTGATTGAGGGAAGAAATTTGTTGCCTTAATTTTGATCTGGTCAAAAATTCCTCAATAAATTTGTTTTTTTTTTTTTTCATCTCACACTTCCTATAAGGATCGGTGGAGATATAATGAGAATATGGAATGTATATGAAAATGTATGTTAATGCATTGACATTTATTTGTGTATTATATCCTACTTGATAGGATTTAACTCATAAGGTTTGGCTTAATTTATTCTATCCTTAAAGAAATTATTTGGTTCTTAAATTGCCCGAATTACTTGTGAAGTAACCGGCCTCTTAACCTTATGCAACATGAGTATAGGAGAAAATTCCACAATACCCGTTGCATAGGGTGAGTTACAATCCAAGCGAAAGTCCAAATGAGCATCAGTGGACATAAGTCACACTTGCCACTTGAATCTTTCTTTTCTAATCTTAAAAGGACAGCTCGGGTCCAGAGCTTTTATGGGTTCATCGTGAAGTGTGTGAATACACAAATAAATATCATGCATGCATGTGACAATATGAAAAATTGAAAAGAATTACAGTAATAAATAATGTAAATAAAATAAATGCCAAAAATAAATAGCATATAAGAAAAAGCATATGAAAAGCAAACACAAGTAGTTGGTTCAACCCTAATTCCCCAGTGGAGTCGCCATTCTGTCGCTACACAACGTCGGGCGACGACTCCACTCCTCTTTTTGTTTGTTTTTTTTAAAACAAAAAAAAAGAATTTAGTTTTTTATTTGATTGGGGGGAAATAAAGATTTTATTTGGAGTCGCCATCTAGTAATTTGAGGGAACTAGAAATCCAAAATTAGACACTGGTCCCAGAGATTCAGATACTGGGTTAGTTATGATTAAGGGAAGGTAGACACCACCCTTAAAACATCCTTTCAGAGAAAGGTTACCTTTACTTGTGTGTTTTTCTTATTTTGATTCAAATGCTATTATATTTTGAGCTTATTTGTAAATTTTTAACATGATTAACGTCGGTCCCTAAAAATAGAAGACGCGTTAAAAATGACATCAGTCCCTAAAATTAGGAGACTTTGTCTAAAATGTCGACGTTTATCCCTAAACAGGAGAGTTACGTCTGATTTACCAAAATAAATAATAATGGACATAATCCATATTTGGTATTTAAATTTTTGACATCGGTCCTTTTCTATAAATAAAAGAGACGTGTCGACAAATAATATTTATTTTATAAAATAAAAATTATTTTGATATCATTCACAAATAGATATATCAATTCTTGAAAATTGGGTTTTTGACCTATGAACAGTGATATGATAAAATGGGTGTTAAACCCGCGTCGTTATTTATTTTTGGTTTATTTTTTTGTTGTTTTTTTCACATGCAAAAATTTACAAGTATTTATATATAAAAATATCAAAAAATATCAAAACATATCATAGAAAATTACCTAGGTACCCTTGTATAGGCAAAATACTGAAATACCCTCGGATTTATCGAAAATTCACTGTTCACGCGCGGTTACTGTTCACGCTCGAAATTTTCCGGTGAGGTTCCGGCCAAAAGATGGTCGATTCTGGTAGATCTGAGGACGAGGATTCTGATGGTGGTGGTCTCGTTGGCCGTTGATGGCTGAGGAGGGAGAATCAACGACTTGAAGGTCGATTGACCGATGTCGGTCGCGGCCTTTTTCCTGCCAAAATCACCAGTGCAAAAGTATAAAACGGCCGGGGTTTTGCTCAGGAGGAGGCGATGCACGTTTCTGTGGTGGTTTCACGGCTTGAGATGGCCGGAAATGGGAGATCGGCGGAGAGAGAGAATCGCCGGCGAGAGGAGAGAGAAGCTCTGGGTTGTGCTACGGTGTGGACGAGTGTATGGTGCGCTCGTGCGTTTGAAGGCTGTCAACCGCTGGATCTCGGATGAACAGATCGTGCGGCTGTGATTCGTTTGATCTTCAAGTGATCGGATGGTCAGAAGTGAATGGGCTGCGATCTGGTGTATCGCGATGTACCGAGCACTCGGTACACCTACTGATGTGGCGCAACCAGATCGAAGGGCAGATTATTTGAGCGGCTGAGATTGATTTGAGTTTTAAATCTGGTGTAGTAAAGCCTATTGTATCCTACAAAATCTAACGGTTGGGATATTTTTGGTATTTTTCAATTTATTAAAAAAAAATTAATATCTTACTAGGGTGTAGAAAAAAGTATAAAAAAAATAAATAGTAACCAAATAGTAACCCGAAATAGTAATTTCGAATTCAGAATTGAAATTGAGAATCAATTTTTTATTTTTTTCCTCCCTTGGTGTCTTGAATTCATTGGCTATTTATAGCCAATGAATTCAGACAACAATTCACAGATGAATTGTTAACAATTCACGGATTGTTAAAATTTTCAAACTTTCACCGATTACTATTTGTCTTATTATATATAATAATACTAAATAATAATAATAATATTTATTTATAAGGGTAAAAATTAAAAATTCAAATCAGTATTATAAAAAGTTTTTCACCCGCTAAAAAATCAATTTTAAATTACAAAAAAAAACTTTTATACGGGTATCAACTCGGTGGACCGGGTTTTTTTTTTTACCAAAAATACCAGTTTTGACCAAAATAGTCTGAAACTCATTTTTTATCGCGGTCGACATGGTGGGACCCGTATTAATCCGGTGGACTCTATTTTGACCGAAAATGACGGTTTTGACCCGAAACAGCCCGAAACTCATTTTTCATCCCGGTCGACATGGTGGGACCCGTATTGACCCGGTGGACTCGATTTTGACCGAAAATGACGGTTTTGACCCGAAACAGCCTGAAACTCATTTTTCATCGTGGTCGACATGGTGGGACCCGTATTGACCCGGTGGACTCGGTTTTGACCGAAAATGACGGTTTTGACCTGAAACAGCTAGAAACTCATTTTTCATCCCGGTCGACATGGTGGGACCCGTATTGACCCGATGGACTCGGTTTTGACAGAAAATGACGGTTTTGACCCGAAACGTCCTGAAACTCATTTTTTTTTCTTTTTTTTATTTATTATATATTTTTTTATCATGAATAATAAGATAAAAAAAATTAGTGAATCCAAAATTGGGTTATAACAACATTCATGAAAGTTAGTTGTGATGATACAACTACGTTCTTTTACTGAAAATATAGTTGAGTTTTCATTAATAAAATGATTAGTTTACATACTTGTAATGAAATAGAAAACAAATAAAAATAATTAAATATATAGGTTTTTTCAACATGTCTTTTGGCATACATAATTCTAAATATAAATTAAAAATTTTATGTAGGGACCGAATTAAATAAATTAAAAATTATTATATTAGTTAATAAATAAAAATTATTAACAATAATTAGACATAACTAGAAAAATTAAGAAATAAATATAGATTTAGATATTATATTTAATGATATTATTTGTTAAAATTAATTTTTATTTAATAAAATGATAATAGAAATAGACATAAATGAAATCAATTAAATAAAACTAAAAGGAGAAAAATATCACGTAAGGTTATATATATTAGAAATATTATCTAAAAATAAATATTATTTTATTTTTTAAAAATAAAATTTATTTATATAAAATATAAAAAAAATTATAAATGAATTATAGTAATCTCTTTGAGAGGGGCAGTGGCACTGCAAAATGCTTTGGGTGAGAGTTGCTGGATTTTCTACTTGGTAAGTGAGAATTTTGTTTTTTATGATTGGAAATGATATTTATTAGAGGGACAGATAGAACTGCTTTATTCACTGAGTTTTAATATCAAAATTATAGATGATAATAATTTAAAATTGAGATAATAACAAGTCAAAATTAAAAGAATAATAAATCAAAATAAAAATAATAATAGTTCAAGATTAAAGATAAAAACAATTTAAATTAAAAGAATATAAGTTGAAAAAATAATTGTAACATATTGAAAATCAGATATTAAAATTATAAACAATAACAGCTCAAAATTAAAAAAAATAACATATTAAAATTAAGAATATAAATTTAAAATTAAAATTAAAATAATTTAAAATTAAAATAGTAATAATTTAAAAATTATATTATTATCAATTTAGAATTAAAAAATAATAGTTAAAATTGATTCAATAACTTATCCAAATTAAAAGTATAAGTACTTGGATAAAAAGCGCAAGTGGAATATGTACCCCAACTCGATAGCGGTTTGTTATACTCAGTTCTCATGAGGATGTGTGAAAAAAATGTAGTCCCCCTGCATATTATGCCTATTTGGCAGCTTTTAGGGCTCGACATTACATTGAGGGTGAAACATCAGATAGTGGTTCTACTACTGGTGTGACTAAGAGTGTGGAGGCCCGATCTCTTCCCGTTGTCAAAGAATAATAATTTATATTAACTTGAGTAATATTTCATTAACCTGAGTATGCTTAAATTATTTTTAGAATTATAGTTAGCCCAATGTGTAGCATCCTAATCCTGTGTTGGGTTAGGTTGAGTAATATCCCTGTCCAGCATGAAGTTAGGACTGGACGCGTTCTAGTTCAACTCCACTTTGGGTCTGGACATGTCCTTACTCAACATGGAGTTGGGCTTGGATAGGTCTTTACCCAACTCCATGTTGGACCTGGACATGTTCATGCTCAACCCCACATCGGTTTTTATAATATAATAATGTGTTATAAATATTATTATTTCTCTTACAATTCAAAGTGTTCATATAAAAAATATTATTATTTTTATTATAACTCAAAACAGTTAATAAGACCGCTAAAGACTTAAAATTGAAGTTCTTAAATTTTATTTAAGAGAGCAGACACCATAAATTATGTAGCTTACTGCAACATCTGACTTTTGTATGTTATTATTTAATTCTTATAGTTTTAATTATGAATTGCTCCATTTGACTTTTGAATGTTATTATTTAATTTTTATAGTTTTAATTATGAATTGTTCCATCCATCCCTTCCATTTTACTATAGCTGTAATCCCATCACCATCTTTGCAGCTTTTCTATTTTTCAATAGTCGCCTTCTCCCACCTTTTCCCTTAACTCTATATTATTTTTTATTTTTTATTCATAATGACTAACCAACATAACAATAACAATAAGAGAGCACTAATTAATAACATCTCTATATGTTCCCTTCATCACCTCCATCCCAATAAATTTCATATCAAAAAGGCGCCTCGTTATGAGAGAGGTGTTCTTGGTGCCATATAAACAACCAAGACTCTCTTCTGCTAATCGATGTGGGATAATGACCTCATTACATTAGAAATTAATGTTTGTGCTACACAAATAGGGGCCTTGGCTAAAGATGATATAGAATTAAGCTAACACGATCAAAAAATTAATGTCTTCTCCTAAGCATAGGAGTGTCGAAGTAATAAATAACCCAACAAAATTGGATCGAACCAGAAGTAGGTTAACTGTATAAATTATAAATAACAATAATACAACAACAACAACAACAATAATAATAATAGTAATAATACTGACAATACTAATAATAGTAATAGTAGTATTGGTAGTAATAATAATAATAATAATACTAATAGTAGTAGTAGTAACAATAACAAAGAAAAAGAAGAAAAAGATAAAGAAGAAAAGTTGATGAGAACTTTGAGATGGAAAATTAACGTAAAGATTAAATAATGACAACAAACAATGTCAAGGTTAGAGGATCCACTAATAGTATGTCAAACAAGTATAGTATAAACTTTTATTATTCAATTGGAACCACACACAAAAGAGGTTCCAATCCAATTATAGATTGTTAACATGATTACATTAGTAATCTTTATTCAATTAATGCTAATACTTGTAAATTTCATCAAGCATTCATGATTATAACTTATGTTAATAACAAATCAAGTTTCTTTCATAGCACAGGTGTAGGTTATACCATACGGTTAGTTTATGAAAGTGTCAAGTATTTATTGTACAACATAAATCTAGATTAATCATTTAAGAAGCAAAGTATTAAAAGTGAATAAGATAATAAATACAAAACATGTTAGTATCAAACATTAAGGTTTGTCGCACCCTTGACATGACTAAAAGATTAATGTCTTCTCCCAAGTGTAGGAGGTTGAAGTAATAAATAACCCGGCAAGACCGGTGTCGAATCATAGGAAGGTTAATTGTACAAATTATAAATAACAATAATAGTAACAACAACAACAACAACAACAACAATAATAGTAGCAATAATAATACTAATAATACTATTACTAGTAGTAGTAGTAGTAATGGTAATAATAATAATAATAATAATAATAATAATAATAATAATAAAGAAAAAGAAAAAAAAGAAGAAGAAGAAAAGTTGATGAGAACTTTGAGATGAAAAATTAACGTAAGGATTAAATAATGACAACAAACAATGTCAAGGTTAGAGGATCCACTAATAGTATGTCAAACAAGTATAGTATAAACTTTTATTATTCAATTGGAAACCACACACAAAAGAGGTTCCAATCCGATTATAGATTGTTAACATGATTACATTAGTCATCTTATTCAATTAATGCTAATACTTGTAAATGTCGTCAAGCATTTATGATTATAACTTATGTTAACAACAAATCAAGTTTCTTTCATAGCTTAGGTGTCGGTTACATTATACAATATGGGCTATAAAAGTGCCAAGCATTTGTTATACCAAGTGTTATACAACATAAATCAAGATTACTCATTTAACAAGCAAAGTATTAAAGAGTGAAGAAGATAACAAATATAAAACATGTTAGTATCAAACATTAAAGTCCATATTAAGTTTATACTATACTTATTCTTACACCATTAGTGTAACCTTTTCACCTTGACGTAATAAACTTAGCTAGACATAATGAAAGAAATAAAAATAGATATACAAAATAAGAACAAATAAGATAAAAGTTAACCAAGTAAAGGAAAAAAAATGAAAGGCATAAACTTAATATTAATGAAAGCAAAGCATAAACATTACAAAAAATACAAAGAGAGAAAGTAAGAGCATGATTTTGATTTGGAAACCAAGATGCCTAAATGTATGACAAATGCCTCCTTTTATAGGCCAAAATTGGAAACTATTGATTTGATAACTAATTAATGAATAGGTGACCAACTCTTGACTTGGTGACAATTCTTATCTTCTCTTGTCTGCCCAAAATGTCATTGATAACGTCAAAATTGGAGCCAGTTACAAACATGAAAGTTGTAGGCAATGGTCTCAGATTTCTTGTGTAAAAAATTCAGCTCATTTGGACTTCTAGAACTCCAGATATGGCCAAAATACCGAACAGTGCTCGGGCTGGAAGACAGATTCGGGCTTCTTTGTTGTTGCTACAATTTGGACTTGATAATGGCCTTTTTAGATCTTGGGCTCCATATGAAAGTTGTAGGCCTATGTATTACCTTTTCATCCATATAAATTGGACCTAAATCGGAGATCTGTAGCTCCAGATATGACCCAATTACCGAATAGTATTTCAGTTTGGATTGCACCGACATCTCTTTTCTAAGTTTGGCTATCTCTTTATCGTTTCAATTTTAGTTCTTAAATTCATCAATCAATATTTTTATTTATGTGATAGGCCTGTATTTAAAATAAACATTTACCATAAATTAAAGGTATCTTATACTATTAGATGTATTATTATAAAACATGTTTTAGTTAAGGAGTTATTAATACTTCAGGTGCAAAATGATGATATAAAACCTTGATAAAAATACACTTTTAAGAATCAATCACACCTCCCAACTAGCTTATTACTAGTCCCTAGTAATCAAAGCGTTAAAATAGAAAAATACTTTGCAAATTCCACAAAGCAAGGTAGTCATCATTTAACTTCCATTAATCTATCCAGATAAATAAACTCTTGTTAAATTTATATACCTCCTCAATACCTCTTAACAAGATATTCATAAACCTTTCTTTTGTGCTCAATGTATCAACACATAATTATAGGGCTTTTCTTGGAAGAATTTTTTTTTGGTTCTAATGTTTAAAGTTAACTTCCTTGGGTTGGGATTATTATTTTTGTCTTTTTTAAAAAAAAATATATATACATATTATTTAAAAACACCATGTATCTTTAACCCATATAACGAACTTTCAGATAATGACTCCCAGACTAGTTGGTCTTAGGGAATTAGGTGTTAAGACACCCCTACGAGCTTAGTAACTCGGGTCGCAGATACTGATATGTAGATAGTGCAATGATTGATTCTCTTAAGCTTTTCTCCTTAACCCATGTAACAAGCGTTGGGCAAATAGCTTCCAAGTCAGTTGACTTTAGGGTATTAGGTGTTAAAACACCCTTTTGGGCTTAATTGCTTAGGTTAGGGAGGTTACAAAACCAAACTTATCAACATATTTATTATTATCATTTTTTTTATTTTTTTTAATTATATACTATCCCTTTCCTTTAGTTGTTACCTTTAACAAAAGAACATAAATAATATAATAATCCAATATGTAACGTACAATCATATGTTAAAGTGTGTGTGTGTAAATTAAGGTTTAAGAATACATGTTAAATAAGTATATGAGCAGAATTAAATGATAACAATGTGAGAGTTTATAAATCTAAATATTTCAAGAAGTATTATGATAGACCTTATTACGAATGATTACTAAAATGCATCTTAAGAGTCATAAAAGTTCTCCTTACTCTGCCATCATAGTAACAACAATTTTGCACATACTTTATGAAATAGAAAACATAGTTTTTTTTTTAGCTACTACCTTCCCCCCAACTAAAATAAGACATTGTCCTCAATGTTTAAATGTATAAACATAGAGTATAGAAGATATCACCTAAAATAATAAATATTGACAAACCTAAAACACACTAAAACAAATATAAATAATAACAAAACACAATAATAAAACCAAAAGACACAAAGATTCACGAATGAAGGCTCAAATCCAATCTAAACTTTTTACGATTTTCTTTAGTTGACCAATTTATGCGACTCATGGAAGGATCAATTACAGGAATGAAAGATTGTAGTTGGTCAATCAATTGTTCAGCAGTAGCAATATAGATTATGATTTGTCATGTAGAAGATGTTAGAAATTCCTGTTCCACAGCATGATCAAGAAAAGACAACAACTTATCATAATAACCATTAACATTTAATAAAACTATGGGTTTATGGTGAATGTGTAGTTGGGCCTAAGAGGAAATATAAAAGATCTCTTTCAATGTGCCTAAACCACCTGGTAAAGCAATACAGACATCAACATAGTTAAATATTGCATTCATTCGAGCTGACATTGTGGAGACCTGAAGTTCCTCTCTAATTGTTTTTCCAATGATGTCCCCTTGTGCTAAAGTTTCGAGGATGACCCCCAAAACTTAATTACCTCCTAAAACTATAGCTATTGACACACCTCTCATTAACCTAAGACTACCTCCCCCATACACTAAATGAATCTTTCTCTCAACTAGCACTTGACCAAGATGATTTACTGTTTTTAAAAACTCCTTTTCTTTTCCAAGACTAGATCCATCAAAAACACAAATATTTCTTATATGATGACCCGAGAAACTTGCCATTTCTACACACTTCTGTATTTGTTGAATGTATGGGTTGAGTAGAAATTAAAGGAAGGAAGAGAGGATTTTATAGATGAGAAATTAAAAAGCAATCATACCACCTATATGTAGGCCAGCTAGAGTTTCACACACACTTTCTCTCTCTCTTTATTTATTTATTAATTTACTTTTGAAAAAACATGGTTAGGCTACAAGACAGATTCAAACTTCTACATTATTGCTAAGATTTGGACTTCTA